>OY294067.1:211883278-212162199 GCA_958510875.1 Endomychus coccineus
GTTTGGCTATGGGTGTGGGTGTGAGTGTGGGTGTGGGAGTAGGTATGTTTGTGTGTAATCCACTGTGGAGACGATTGCGCCGTTATTATTGGTCGTACGGATTTGAAATTTTGCAGACAATTCTCATTTCAATATCCGATTGACTTCATCGATCTGAAATAACAGTCTATTTTGATAGTTCATGTGGCAGCATGTGTCAGTATGAAACATAGAGTAGTGAAATACATTATGTCGGCAAAATAACATTGAGTATATCTTAGCGTCTTCCATTAGCGGTTTCCAAATCATCACCAATATATTTTCTGTTCCTACAATCATACATGTAACTCGCAGAAGTGGCCGAAACCTAGTCCAGGTTACGAACCGGAAAAAAAAAGACATGTAGGTCAGAATCGAAAAATTTTTGTGGAATTCGATTCGTGGGGTTATCAGAATTATTCATAACACATAAGGACTCACCGGTCATCCTCCCTCCCCCCTTGGGGGCCAGAAGTGGCCAAAACTTTTTCTCACCCCCAGAATTGATTAAAAATAAATCTGACGTCAAAATCGTGATCCGCCATCCTAAGAACCACCTTGTTGGATTTAAAATCCAAAAATAATATATATTGGCAAAATAATCTATAAGGGTGCAAAAATAGCCAATTTGATCGATTTGCCACCCCCAGAATTGGTTTCAAGTAAATAAGTCTTTTTTTTATAAAGATGAAATCCCGGCTCATTGCCTGGATTAACAAATGTGCATTGTTTTGTGTTGATCATTAGTAAACAGTACAACAAGTGTAGTATAAATTCGATATAATAAAGATTTGATATCTCATTGGATATTTTAATTTCCATCATGCATTTCATCAAACGAGGTCCGGATTCAGTTCTGACATGACCTTAGGCATTCTTTCGTGGGGCGCTAATGAAGGCATTAATTTTTACGACAAAGTAGGTGTAAATGAATCAAATGAAACTGGTAGCGTATTGGCTCAAGAAAAAATTCAAATTTATTGACAACCAGAAACAATAAATATCTTATAATCATGATCAATATTTCTATGCATTTCCTTCCATAGAAATCTTGCATTCGGGAAAAAATTGTATTAGGAACAAATTCTGCCCACCAAGCTGGTGGAGGTCAGTTGTAGGAGCCGATTGGCAGTAGGGACCGATTGGTGGCTGCCAATCTGTCTAGACCTAAATCTACTATCTCGCCCTGTATCAAGCTAGCGAAGTGAATGTTGACATTGCGTCATACATGTTTTTTTCTAAAAATGTAGGAATTCAAATATTGAGATAA
The DNA here is from genome assembly GCA_958510875.1 of Endomychus coccineus. Classification (NCBI taxonomy): domain Eukaryota; kingdom Metazoa; phylum Arthropoda; class Insecta; order Coleoptera; family Endomychidae; genus Endomychus; species Endomychus coccineus. The sequence goes on from OY294067.1 coordinate 211,884,567, forward strand.
TAGATGGAGAGAACAAATACACACATAAAAATCGAATATTTTAAGAACTATTACAGTTATTTATTTATTCAATCATGAACTAATCAGCTGATGAAATGTTAGATGGTCCAATGAACGTCAATCAGCTGATGAACTTTCTCCCTCCCTAACGCGCACACATGCTTTGAAACTAAACAGTTCAACTCACCGAAATCAAACCTGCAGTCGAGCTTCAAATGTTTTACTAATATATGCCAGAATGTTTATTAACCTTGTACGCGTACAATCGTAGATATTTAAATGGTTGAATACAGTACGGTGTGCGGTAATTAAATCATTAATAATAATATATTTCTATTAAGTGACAAAGCACACTAAAGCTAAAAGATTTGTGGTAGTAATAGCAACAATATTTTTAATATTTACCATGATCTAGTGAATCTCGGCACCAAAGTTCTTCTCAACGATTGATGTGAATAAATTAACACTACATAAGTAAAGTGAATGGTTATTCTTAATTTTTAAAGTGTATTATTCGAGGTGTTATTCAACTGTCAAAATTCCGGTCGCCAAGGATTCTTTCGGATCGACCTATGAAACCATAACAATGGGTCAGATTCCACAAAATGTGAGTAAAAATAATAAAAGTAATAATGGTGTGGTTCGTGTTTTGGTTATAAACCAACAAAATTTTTATCTGATGTTTTTTTTTCTATGAGAGGAACATAAAACAAAATTAAAATATCAATGTTTGACGCATCTACCTAGAGTATGAGGCGCCGTTTGTAGCATTAATTTATATATATATAGTTATTTAATACGTATTGTGAAATTTCAAAATAAGTTCAATTAGAATTAGAACATACATATTTTAAAATGTTTAAAATATAAATAGGTAATATTTATGGCACAAACGGCGCCTCATACTCTAGGTAGAGGCTGCGTCAAACATTAATATTTAAATTTTGTTTCATATTCCTCTATCATACATATATATATATATATATATATATATATATATATATATATATATATATATATATATATATATATATATACAAGGATAATTTGAAAATTTAAGAATCCTTATATATGTGATTCTTAAATTTTCAGATTATCCTTGTACTATTCGAAATTTTTTGAATGTACATGTATATTTCACGAGGCCGACGCAGTAGTGTACAAATCTTTTGAAGAAGAAGAAACAAAATTCTAATTACCGTAAAACATGGTTGCACATATGCACAACTTTGCTCACGCATATCCCATATATTTTTCACGTACACCAGTGGCGGATCCAAAAAGCTCAGAGAGGAGTTAACTACTTTTTAGTTACTTTAAGTCATTCCTGCGGTTAAATAAACCAACAGTCGACGCTATTCTGAATTAAATAAACATGAGATGAAATTAATAAATCAGCAGCTTTGTTTTAGGCGTGATTATATTTATGGTTACATAATAATTACATAATTACATTATCAAATTCAAGCGAAGGCTCTTTTATGATGCAAATGAGTCAAAACATTAGCCGGATCCAACTCCTCATCCTAATGCAAAAGTATTCGGTTTCTTGGCTAAGTTTGATCCGGCGTAAAGCAGATTAACTCTGTCTTATATATTTACATTATAGAACTTACTTTCTCGTTGATACAGAATATTTATATCATCTACATAACATCAAAATATTTTTCTAAGCTCCCATGCGAATTTTTTTGTTAAGCTGCCGTATAATCCACGTGCAACTAACTTCACTCCAAATGAATGACAAAACATTATCAAATTTCGTCAAAAATCTAACAGATGTCGCCATTTCGCCAGAGATCCAACATTTGTCCCTTGCGAGTCGGCCGTTATTGCGCTTAAGTGAATTTTATTCTATAATTCTATATTCTTATTCTTTTATACGATATAACGAAATACTTAGTCTTCATTCAGTTATCTATAATTTGACAAGGAAATTTCAAAGAAAAAAATCCACACTGCGTGCACGACAATGAACAGAAATTAAATATATCTGAATAAGGGGAAATTTTTCAACACCTGAGACGTAATTTGCATGATTGAATAGATATTTACGAGAATATTCATAATCCGTAATTTATGTTTATTTAAAATTTAATATTCAAAAATATATTAAAAGCAATAACTTTCTGTAAAAACTATAGCTATATAGCTTACTTGAGAGTCACATAAATACATATTAGTCAATGAACAGTGTTATTTTGAAAAGTCTATGCCATACTGAGAGAATTCACTGTAGTTCACTGAGTCAGGAAAGTTGCCAATCATATTGTAACACAGAAAAATTTGGTATTATTCGGTATATGTTGTTGTTTATTCAGAATTTGGCAACAATTATTGATGAGACTGTGTTCGGAAGTTTCAAGTTATCCTATTGATCGAAATCGCTCTTCTGTTTATCGCTTTGCATGTTTGATGTTTGACCAAAATTAATACTAAAAATTCGAGGCTTCGACTAGATTAGTACTAATATTTAAATTATTCCCTCATACACGAGATGTCACAACTAGTGGTGGCAATAATAGAGTCGAGATCGCGCTGTATAGAACTACTTAAACTGAACCATAAATTGCGGAGGTAAATAAAAAAGGGAATAATTCAATAATTATTGCATATTTTATTTTATGGATTAGCTGTAGCAATAATGTTGCTGTCTAAAACATAAGAATTCGAAATATAACAATAAAGTTTGTCGAAATAATAAACAGACTTTGACTATAGGCGGGTGACAGCAAATATGAATATAACAATTAAACAATCATAACGCGATCGTCTTCGCTTTTGCAGTGGTTAGTATGGAGCCCCCCCCCCTGGACTGTACGATGTCGCCGCATGTTAAATATCCCTTTGTTCTTAGAAATAGTCACGATTTGGCAAAATTTCCAGATCGGGGTGAGTTGGTGCCTGCTGGCGTAGATGTTGAGCGACAGTAACAGAAATGGGACAATGTTAAATAAATATACTTATTGAAAAAAAAACTGAAGCGACAAAAGACAAAATGTAGACCTACCTGCAATAAAAATTGAATACTCGTTACTTGCCTTGTGCGTGCTACATGTGAAACCAATTAATCACATGTATTGAAGAAATAGTTTTAGAAAATTAATAGTAATGTTTTATTAGAGGTTTTATCTATTCTACTAAAACATGAATATATAATATAATAGGATAGTTATCCTTCCAAAATTAGATAGCGAGGATTACTACTACTAATTTATAACTACTGAATTAGTAGATCTTTGAAATATGTTGATTACTAATAAATTGTAATTATTGATTGCTAAAATATCTAGATTATTCCCTTCACTATTATTTACCACTCATGCGAATTCAACAATTTTCCTATTTGAATTTTCTTGAAGGATTACAATAGACTTGTGGTTAAAATATGTCCTACTACATTGAATACTCAAATATAATGTCTTTGCTATATCGCTGTGTTTTATATCAGTCATTAACAACATAAGGAAGAAAATCTCATTTTAAGCTAAAAATAAAGTAATTTCTATAATAATTGATGTTTGATGCACGATATAAGTTTAAGATTGTGTTCAACACAATAGAAATTACTAGTATAACACATCCTTTACATTAATTTGCAAAATACTATTTAATATGAGTAATATCTTCATTGTCCAAACTTACTGAAATATGTTTTCACCACCCATCAACATGAATGCCTCTAAGTGGCAAGCAGTTTCGTAATCTGTTCAGAATAAATTTTAATTGACGAAGTTAGTAAGTAAAGTTTGACTCTTTTTTGGCATCCCGGCCTATATATGACCCGGCCCGCCTGTCATTCGCCAGATGGCTTAGTCCGGAGTTGGACATAATCTCACCATTGGCTTTTATGGATTTTTGTGGCTATTTAAGCTTTCAATGGAAGAATTCTTTGATCTTTTCTTCTAAATTTGTTAATTAGTGAGAATAGAAAATGTTCTTTGGTACCTACCGATCTCGCAAATGATTTTAGTTTTCACAAGCACAATTTTAAATGAATAGTACCTATTTTTTATACATCAGAACATGTATTAACGAATAAAACATTCAAGCATTTGCTCCTAATTATACATTATTTGTAATAGATTTGTGTTACTGGGATCTTATCTAATATGTAATATAATCCCAAATATTATGAATCTTTTAATCGATATGGATATCGACGATATCATTATATTTCCAGACGACTTCCCACTCAACCTTGGAGGAAGTTTGCAATTCCAACTTGTTATTGCATCATATTCTGTGTTTGTATAAATCACTTAGTAGTTTTCTGAACGTGAGGGAAATGTTACAGGCCAATACAAATATGAATTTGTTATTTCCAGTTAATCTCCTAATGAATGATGCTAACGACCGTCTAGGTATCCATAATAAGATCTTCAGTACAATCATATTTTTTGAATGTTCCGGAAAATTACGATTTTATTTATAGCAAATGCCATAGCTCCGATTAGTACCATTATTTTTAAAACTTTGGATATGTATCAGGGAAATGATTACAACATCGTTGAAGGCAATTAAAATTTGATCAACTAAATTATCATAAACTCGATTGATAACCCACAGAAAATGAAAGTGCATCTGTAAATATTATGTTATTCATCTGTGAAATGTCATGAAGCATTCAATTAAGTATATATGTTACTGTGAAAGACAAGAAACTACTGTATGTCAACATTCTCCGGTGAATGGCGGAAAACTAACTCGCGAAAGATTTAACAAATTAACCTGTGATAAGGTTTAGTTTGTAAAAAATTTCACGGGTGACTTTCATTCACCAGAGAATTTTGACATTCACCACATTTCGAACTTTCACAGTAACATATAGGTACACAATAAATTTTGATAAAAATTTGTCAATTCCAAAATGTAAGTACCAATAACTTGTTACTTTCAATAAAGACTAATTTTAGAATTGATAAATAAGGCTTGGCGAAATCTAAATATGTTATATCTCGAACTGATAAATACTTGCTCGATATTGGATTAGATGAATCCTGATTACAAATAATTTCATTAATAGGAAAGACATATGTCAAAACATTGAATATTAAAGAAAATCACATATCCAAAATGTAATCAATTATACTGTTACCATACATAGATTGAGCTACTGTCTAGAACTATATAGTAATGAAAGAAAATTGAACACATCGTATAACTAACATAGAAATACATGACCAGTGGAAACTCGACAATATTAGAGGACGCGTTCTTGACGAAAAAAAATTGTTTCAAAATCAACATCCCTGCAAGACGTAGTAGGTGAGAAAAATGTTTTCCTTAGAACTGAAGATTATTTGAAAGGGAAAATTTCATTTCGATCCATACTTTATCTACACAACGTATGTGCGTGTCTGTCGGATAGTAAACAATAAACATGGAATTTGGCGTAAGCTGTAGGGCTGTAGCGTATAAACGACATGTTACATCGAAAACAAATGTGAATATATATATATATATATATATATATATATATATATATATATATATATGACTGTGAAACTTAACTATGTTAGAGTTGTATGCTATAAATCGCTATAGTAAATACCAACAATATTCAAAGCAGCGTAGTTCTGCTGGAAGAATGCCCGATGTTCAAATAATTTCCGCGTAGCTTTTTATAGAATTTGATAAATTTTGAATCTAATCGTTTCCCTCCATACAATCTTTTGAAAACTAGGAAATAACTGAATAAATTTAGTAACTTTATATTTACACTATAGATAAATTATTCAAGGTTTGCAAGACTAAAATTAACGTTTCCTTTGTGTTGACGAACATTTCACGGATATTTATTATCGTTTTTGGCAACACGTGTGTATTTAGTTATCAAGTTATTCGAATAAAGATCGATATACTTTCAAACACTTTCATACCAGTTGGATGCAGTGCCGTCCCTAAAGGGTGGTTGTATAATGGATAATTATATATATATATATATATATATATATATATATATATATATATATATATATATATATATATATAGAACTGGATTCTCGGGGTATTGATCCGCGTTGTGTGGTTTCGGTTCTCAAAAGACCAATTTCACCACGTTTCGGCAAAGTCGCATTTGCCATCTTCAGGTGATTCGACCGTAAAGTCTGGAAGATCTAGGCGAACCAGTTATTAATCCAAGTTCTCCTGAACTAAGAACTATATCTATGAAAATACATAAGAATCTTTAGTAAAGAATGGTTATCCCATTGATTTGGTCAATTCTATAACTAGAGACAAAATTCATAATTTTATAACTCTTCTAGTAAAACCAATACCAGTAATCAGATATCAAAGGGAAAACATTACATATCACTACCATATATCAATGGTCTTTCGGAAAAATTAAGTAATATAGTAAAATTTTATGATCTACATATATGTCATAAAAGTTATTTCAACCAGAAAAGTCTTTTTACTAAACTGAAAACCAACACACATTTCAAAAAATAACCCATTCTGTATATTTCATCCCTTGTAAAGATTGCGAAAAAGTATACATCGGCCAATCTTCCCAATACATCGATAAATGATTGAAGGGACATAAAGATACAAAGAATTCATCCACTGCACTTGGTAAACATATGAAGGATACAAACCATTCATTTGACTATGACAATACAAACATTTTGAATATTGAAAACAATAATGATAAACGTATCCAAATTAAAAAAAAAACAATTGTTTCAATGATAAAATTGATTCTAATCTTCCAAAACTTTATAATAATCTGATTCAAACATGTCCAAATATATTTCGAATTACCACTTTCTATTGTCTATTTAACTCCACCTCTAAAGACATGTATCTGACATTGTTACATTTCTGAAAGTGATAGATTTAAAATTAAATTCCATAGAGTTATCATCTTAAGCTTGATTGGTTACGAAATGTAAATCATACAATTGCTAATTCATAGAATAATCATAGTTATTTAGATTTGTAAAATCATAGAATGGTATCTTAGGTATCAAGTTGACTGCAAAAGAGATTTGATTTATTAGGACGTTTTTGACACCTAATATATTCACGTAAAGTTTTCAGGACAGGCAGTTCCATAGTTTAATGAACGATTATTGCAGTTCAGACTGTCTATGACAGACAACAAATAACCCCTCTACAAGACAGGTAACGTTTACATAACAGACAACAGATGACAGATACATATATGGTTACATAATGTCCGTGAGAGACCATTTCATGAAATAGATATCCCCGTCAATTCAAATAATCTTTCACATGACATACAGTACAATTTTATGTGTTTCCACGCCTTTAGCTCTTTTTACTCATTATTGGGAAGTGACATCACGACGGTGGACCCGACGCCTTATTCTACGGGTATTATCATTTCTGCGGGCGTAAAAGGAATTCGACATATGTTGACGTTCCTGACAGCTAATATTATAAGCACGTACATTTTACATGACAGACAGTTCCATACATCAATGGATCATTATCATAGTTCAGACTGTCTATGACAAACAGCATATAACCATATAGTTATAACAATAGTGCATGTTAAGCTCTGAATTATACTTATATAAGTATAATTCAGTGGTGTAATGCAATACAGGCCTTATACCCACAGCCGACTTGATACAAGCCGGGAAGTAAAGCAAACAAAACCGCACCGCATATCTTGTTCAAGATTATATTAATATGTTTTAATATATACATACCATTATTTACAATTTCTACTATTCCTATTTGAACATGTTACATCATAGATACACTACAAAGGATATGATACCCTGCTTGGTGAATCAAATAACCTAAAATGATTTGAGATAAATAAATATATCATTAAATATGTTAGTTAAAGAGATGGTGATATTTAAAATAGGTCATATCCAAACCATACGATGTCAACATACCGCAAGTCATAGATATCCCTGTCAATTGAAATAAACTTTCACATTACATATACTATAATTCCGCGTCTTTCCAGGCCTTTGCCCGTTTTTACTCTTTTGAATTATTGTCTTGAAACACGTGGAATGACATCGCGGCGGCATAACCGACGCGTTCTTTGACGTGTGTTAGCTGTCTCTATATACTAATGACCGATTTGAACGTTCTTGGTGTCAAAATGTTCGGGAAAGCGCCCCGAAGCGCCAGAAGACCCCATTTTGAATCCGCCCTTTTGTTATCCCTATTTGTTAATAGGGTAATTTTCCATGAAAATGTCGAGTTTTCCCGAATTTTCCGATTCTGACAACGGATTCGTGATCAGCGACCTCGAAAACCCCCGAGTAACGATTTGCGGCCAATTTCCTTACATATTTTTTTGGTAAATGCATTAGTTAATTATCGGTCCAAATCAACAATTAATTAGAGGCTTAATTGTTAATTAACAAATAGGGATAACAAAAGCACGGGTTCAAAATGGGGTCTTCTGGTTCGGGGTGTTTTCCCGAACATTTTACAACAAGAACGTCCAAATCGGTCAATAGAAGCAAAATAGTTTCATTTTCGATTTTTGAGGCCTATTTTGACAGGACTACGTAGCTAGTATGTTATATAGGAGTGAAATGCTCTTTTTAGTATTCTGTGGAAATATTTAAGCAGCGAATAATTCTACGTGCGGACGATCGTCGATGCATTTGTTCGTTCTCTCATGTATGACATGAGGCGAACTCATGGCAGCACGAATCGGTCAGCACTTTGGTGGCAGACCTGCTCAAGGAAATTTAACGTTTTGTATAAACAAGTAACGATAGCCTCAGTTCATGGATACTCTACGCATGGCTCCGTTCAATCAAATTGTCACTTATCAGTCGATTTGTTGATTTGTTCCGAGAATTTTTATACATATACAGTACAGCGTCGATAATCCGAAACCCCGTAATCCAAACGCCAATAAAAAAATATAACGAATCCGCCATTTAAGATTTAACCGAACTATGTAACCGACAATCGCGCATATTGAAACCGCAAAATAATAATCGTAATAGTAATAGGTATCTCGGAAAGGAAAACAAAGCCAGTCGTGAACATAATTCATAATATGCTCAACCGAATATTACTTTACCTCATGTGTTTTCTGATGTATTTTGCCTGTAAGCTTACTTATTCATTGTTTTCTTATGCAAAAGCACTCCATCCAGCTACGAAAAATTCACTCCCGTTGAAGCGTTCGCAGGCGCGGATCTGGGAAAATTTTTTGGGGGGGGGGGGTAAATAATTTTATCACTGAATCCTGAATCATTCGTTTATTTAAAAAATAACAAAAAACTCTTAAAACATAAAAATAAGAAAAAAAAATACAAAAATAAACTTAAAAATCACAAATAGGTTTATCTTGATTACTTAATCATAAACTCACATTTTCTTTGGTATGCGTTAGCAAATCTGTCTATAATTTTTTCGACGTCAAAATCAAAGTCCCGATGGATATGCAAAAGAGCTAATCCATTTAATCTTTCTTGTCCCATTCGTGACCCCAGCCAAGTTTTTAAACGACGCAATGCCGAAAAGCTTCTTTCTGCGGTAGCAACACTTACTGGCATAGTACATAAAACTTTCAAAATTAATTCAATAGTCGGATAGATGTCATGATTGCATTTATTGAAAAGAACAATAGCTGTATCTTTATTTTTATTGACTTCATTTGTGTCAAAATTGTTAAACTGTGATTGCCATAATTCAATTTCTACTTTTAACAAATCTTTATACAAATAAATATACTTATTTCTCAGATTAGAAATACTACTACATACAGACAAATGAGATGAACTTAGAAAATATATATTACTCAGAGTTTTTGAATGTTATTGATTACATGTCTCAATTCTTATGTTATTATTAAATTATCGAGGCATCTGGAACTGGAAGCTACTGAGCAAAAATTACTTGATTTACGCTTTTATCATATGCTGTTTGATTGAGTTGTTTACCTCAGTCTACAATTTTGAAGTCACACTTTGCAGGTATTATCTATCGAGACGAAGGACGAGTAGATTAATTAATATACACCTAACTACTATTTGAATAGATTAGCATAAGTAAGTCACATAATACCTATTGCAACTAATATTTGAGTCAATGAATTCAGTTGCTACATGTCTTGATGTTGTTGTTGTCAGTTTACTAGTTCAGTTGTACGAATATTTGATACACTGATGGTGGATTATACAATAGGCGATCGTTTGGAAATATTTTAGGCTCATGACTGAAATGAATATATATGAAATATTCAAGTTGCTAAAATAACTCTTTGTTGTAGCATTGATTTTTAGTTTTAGATTTTATAATTAAAGATATAAAAGTTCAAATTATAATATATATCTATAAACATGCTTGTGCTCCCAATTTAATCATATTAGATTGCATAAATAAGAAACAATCACCCTCATTCACTAAAAATACTGCCAAAGTACTGAGGATCTTTCAGTTACCAATTAGCCTCGGAATAAATTGAATTAGAAATAAAAATGTGATAAATTATATTCAGGAATGATGTGGTGACCTTTATTCAAAATATGTTCGGACGCTGATTTTCCACCATTATTGTTCTTTATAAGGGCAAACTGTTCTTTATACCTAGTTGGAATGTTCCTTCTAGTTTGGCCCATGATTTTGTAAAGCCCGGATTTGTCGCAAATCGGAAACTTTATCAAAGGTGTTGCTTTCACGGTTTATTAGCTTGTTCTTACATATACAAACGGGTCGTATTACGAATTAGGAGAAACAATTATGGAATTTATCAATTACAGAAAGATGATAAATGAAAAATCTGATATGAAACTCCCCTTCATATCGGGCTCGGAGGTCACCGTTACATTTTTACTTTCCACCCGTACATAGGCAAAATAATATAAAACCAACAAAATGAGGATGAAGTTAGAATATGGGGAAATACAAGAACCGAATTAAATAGTTTGAATTGAGAAAATTATAAGGGGGGTTATGACAAATAGAGTAAGCGGATTCTAATGAAAATATTATGTTATCAAGACATCGAAAAGCAGGCTTTAATACAAATCTAATTGATCATTGAGAATGTTATTGTCATCATTTTTAATACCTTTAAATATTTCTATTGATTCTAGAGTATTTAATTTTAAACCTTTGTTCTAAAAATGCAAAATATTACTTTCTTATTATTTTGGAAATATGGATATAAAAACATGATTCTGTTTTATTGAATTTAACATATATAAAATATCACTTTATCTAGTTCCTATATTACTACTCGATCTCCAAATTGGAAAGTTATCACACTCTGAACCTTTTATTTGATAAACTCCAGGTTTATTAAATTTATTTATTTTTAGCATTGAACAAAATATGGAATAATTTATTTTGAGGTTTGAAGCTTACTTTTAGATAATCTTTCAAGAAAATATCTGAGCAATTCGCAATAGTGGTATCCGTGAAAGTAGGTTTTCTATAAATGTTGAGGATAATATTAAGGTGTGTGAGAGTATGGTCTAAGAAAATTAATTCATTTTATTCTCTGTTTCAAAAGAGAAATTAATATCAGGATGAGTATTGTTGTTGCGGATGATGAATCTTTGATTCAAAGTGGACTCTGTTTTGTTGAATTTTTTTATTGTTGATACTTTTTAACCAAAAGAACATGGAACGAAACTGAAAGCGTGCTGCTCTCCTTACCGTCCTGTTTTTCTTGACCAATCAGAGAGCAGCTTGTCAGCTTTGATTGGCCCGAACATTTTAAATTTGAATTTGGAATATTGAACTCAACAATTGTTCATGAATGATAAAAAATAATCTAGTTGTCTTGATGTACTTTTGATGCAACATCATCTACATATCTGAACCAGAAATGAATGTGTTTTCTAACTAGGGAATCCATTATGGTATCTTCAGTGAAAGACACATATCTTCCGAAAGATAACTTAATGGGATCCCATTTTGTTTAAACTTAATCTAAAAGTTAACTTCAAACCTCAAAATAAATTATCTCATATTCTTCTTGTTGCTAGAGATAAAACAAATAAGTTTAATGAACCTGGATTCTATAAATTAAAATATTCAGAGTGTGCTAACTTCTACATTAGGAAATCGAATCGTAATACAAGAACTAGATATAAGGAACATTCAAGATCTTTTAGACTTAATAAAACATATTTATTTTTTCTAACCATATTTCAAAACAGGACTTAGCTTGTAGCTTCCCACAATTATAAGAAGTTGATAGTTTTCATTTTCAGAGTAAAGGTTTAAAATTAAAGACCCTAGAATCAATATAAATATTTAACAGTATTGAAAATATCCCTCCACCACATTATAATTTTCCCAATTGAAAGTATTTAATTCCGTTCTTGTATTTCCTTATATTCTAACTTCATCATTTGTTAGTTTTATCTTATTTTGACTATGTGTATACAGGTTGTTAGTTATACCTAGTAAAAATTAAACGGTGACCCCCGTGACCGATTTGAAGGGGGTATTTCATATAAAAATTTTCGATTTGGGCCTTCCATAAAAAGTTATGACCTATTAAAAATGGCACCTGAAATGTAGATTTTATTGGTTATCTCAGAAATGACCCATTAAAAAAAAAAAATTTAGTGAGAATAGTGCTTACCTAGTGTGACCATTGTGACCTATACTTGAGCGCAACGGTGAAATAAACTACTCCTATATAATTCTAGAAGAAAACCACGACGAATAATTGTTTTGTGGGAAATTTTATTGTGAAACTTTTTTTACTCTTGTAATTTTTCAATAAACTTTGTCATTTTCGAGGAAAACGCGAATAAATAAAAGCATATATGTAGCTATGTTATTTAAAAGCATCGAAATTTCAAAAGTTGGCTATGAAAGTAAACGTCAAACTTGACAATCAGAAAACTAAGTAATTTATTTTTTATAATAGTTTGTTTAGTTTGTTAAAAATGACCGGAAAATTTCCATTTAGTGAGCAAGTTGACATGTTATTGGTATTAGGTTTCTGTGAAAGAAATTTCAGAAAAAGTGTTAAGAGTATCGCAGAAGATTTCTTAATCGTGTGATTCCCCATAGAGAAACCTTTTCCAATGTTGAGCGACGGGCTCGAGAAACAGGCAAGTTTAACAGCAACACTCGAGAACGTGCTACTGCAATAACAGGACAAGAAGAAGAAATACTTTTGAATAGAATTGAAGAAGTCCCACATATTAGCTCACGAATTCTATCTCGACAAACTGGTATATCAAAAACTTCTGTGCACCGAGTTATAAGACGTAATCTACTACATCCATATCATATCCAAAAAGTGCAACAATTGTTGCCGGAAGATATGGTTGAACGAGTGAATTTCTGTCAATTTATTTTACATCAAGAAATTAATTTTCAAAAGAAAATTCAAATTTACATAATTATTCAAACGTATTTCTTCATCTTGTCCTGTTATTGCAGTAGCATGTTCTCGAGCCCGTCGCTCAACATTGGAAAAGGTTTCTCTATGGAGAATCACACGATTAGGGAAACTTCTGCGATACTCTAACCCTTTTTCTGAAATTTTCTTGACAGAAACCTAACACCAATAACATGTCAACTTGCTCACTAAATGAAAATTTTTCGGTCATTTTTAACAAACTAAACAAACTATTATAAAAAATGAATTACTTAGTTTTCTGATTGTCAAGTTTGACGTTTAATTTTATAGCCAACTTTTGAAATTTCGATGCTTTTAAATAACATAGCTACATATTATATGCTTTTATTTATTCGCGTTTTTCTCGAAAACGAGAAAGTTTATTGAAAGATTACAAGAGTAAAAAAAGTTTTAAAATAAAATTTCCCATAAAATAAGGTAATATTTTTTTTTAAATTGAGATTGGGTTAAAAAATACTGTCAAATTTTAAGGGTGCACCATCCCTTATCAACCCTTTAAAATTATCCAACTGAACTCTACTTACTGTCGATTGTCACTCTTGGAACGCATAGAACGTGTAGCAAATTTGGTTATTCTAAGTTGAAGTATAATTGAGATATTAATTTTTTTCAAAATTTAAAGTCCCACTTTGAGGGCCTATAACTTCTCAGGGGTGAAACTTGGTATGGAGGTAAGTTGCGTTAAATCATCATATTTTAGGGTCCCCTACATGCTCCTGCTCTTCGTCGGTTCTTATGCGGGACATTCTGTATACAGGGTGAGTCAGTTTTTTGCAGACAAACTTCAACAGGAGATAGAATAGATGTTTTTAAGGAGAAAAGTTCCTATAAATATATGTCGTAGAAGGCTTGATTTTCGAGATACGGGGTGTTGAAATTGAAAAAAAATTTCGTTTTTTGCGAATATCTCCGGAACCGTTTATCGTACAGAGAACACTTTTGTGAGCATTTTCTACTCATGGTAAGGCTATGTTCTGTGCGGTAAAAAAATTTTTTAGTCATAATTGGTGAAGATTTCGAAGGGGTAGTGGGTGTTTTTCTCCCCAACTTCTACGCCACTGAAAAAAGTACGATTTTGAAACAACCATTTGAACCGCCAATGTTTTCTACACAAAAAAGGAACTCTTGGTCATAAGCTCTAAAGTTGATCGTTTTCGAGAAAAATCAACTTTTATGTTGAAAAACATGGTCAATCCTTTGGTTTTGTTACTTGTTCTAACGTTTGAATAAATTTTGTTTAATTAGTAAGAATTGACCATGTTTTTCAACATAAAAGTTGATTTTTCTCAAAAACGGTCAACTTTAGAGCTTATGACCAAGTACCTTTTTGTGTCGAAAACATTGGCGGTTCAAATGGTTGTCTCAAAACCGTACTTTTTGCAGTGCCGTAGAAGTCGAGGAGAAAAACACCCACTACCCCTTCAAAATCTTGACCAATTAAGAGTAAAAAAATTTTTTTCATCGCACGGAATATAGCTTACTATGAGTAGAAAATACTTACAAAAGCTGTTTTTTGTACAATGAACGATTCCGGAGATATTCGCAAAAAACAAATTTTTTTTTTCAATTTCAACATCCTGTATCTCGAAAACGAAGGCTTCTACGACATATGTTTATAGGAACATTTCTTCTTAAAAACACTTGTTCTATCTCCTGTTGAAGTTTGCCTACAAAAAACTGACTCATCCTGTATACAGAGTGTCCCAGGTTTTAGTAGCAGAACTTCAACAGTCGATAGAAAATTTGATTTTGAGAAAAAAGTTCCTTTTAATATATGCACAGACGATTAGTTTTTGAGATACAGGGGTGTTGATATTGAAAAAAAAATTTCGTTTTTTGCGAATATCTCCGAAACCGTTCATCGTACAGGAGACAACTTTTGCAAGCATTTTCTACTCATAGTATGCTATGTTCTGTGCGATAAAAATTTTTTTTTTTAGTCATGATTGCTGAAGATTTTGAAAGGGTAGTGGGTTTCTTTCTCCCCAACTTCTACGTCACTGGAAAAAGTACGGTTTTGAGACAACCATTTGAATAGTTGTCTCAAAACCGTACTTTTTCCAGTGGCGTAGAAGTTGGGGAGGAAAACACCAACTATCCCTTCAAAATCTTCACCAATTATGACAACGGAACTGTTTATGGTACAGAAAACAGCTTTTGCAAGCATTTTCTACTCATACTAAGCTATGTTCTGTGTGATAAAATTTTGTTTTAAGTCATAGTTGATGAAGATTTTGAAGGGGTAGTTTGTAAGGGTTACAATTTACTCTTACTTAAGGATAAACTAAAAGATCTATTTTATCACTTGGTTGCCGATATCTACAGTGAAGACGGTCGTGAGTTATAATTTTAGATGTTAAGAATTTGGGCGCCAGAGTATTTTAACCAACCAATGAATTACGTATATAACTAGGGGATACAAATACTCAAGTCCCCAGGTTAAATTACCCTGAAAGAAAGAAATAAAAGACTTGTACCCAGAATGATTGAAATTTACTAGTAACTGAGATACTAATATTGATACAAATTATGATAGAACTTATACTAATGAGATATGAAGCGAATGAATTGAAAATATGGATGAAGGTAATTGTTTAAACATCAAGAAAACAGTTGAATTTACTCAATATAGAAATACTCAATGATTATTTCAATTGTTACATAAAACCAAAATCGGTAGCCTGACCTGGTGAGTGCTGGATAAGGTGTTGTACTTGCTTGGTTATAGGTTAATACTTCTACTTGATGTAGGGGCTCCTGCCACAGTTGTAATACCGTTTCCACGATTGTACACCACAAGTAAATCAGCGACTCCTAAGTAATCTTTTCCACAGCAGACTCAAGCCAGCCTGTATACACTTGTTGAATTTTCCACAACATAAACAGAAAAAAGGAACCCTCTATCACGATAGGGTTTCCCTTCCAATAAGACAAACTTTACTTCCGTCCACAACCAATCACGTTGAAACTAAGTTTTAATCCCCTAAGGTGCATTAATTACTCAAATAATTCTAATTATTCCAATCCAAATTGGTAATTGAAGCCTTTACTTTCAACGGAAGAATATTCCCAGAATTTGGTTCCAAACACAAGCTTGGTATCACCTCCCTGTTGAAATAACCTAGCAACGCACTTCATACTTGAACGATTGACCAGAAGTAACGCCATTTTCTCTTCCTTTCCGGCGTCTCGTTGTCTCACAGAACAACCACAAAATAGAAGCGGTAACTACGGATCTGACACCGAACAACCATGACTCTTAGAATATACGGTCTAGCATAGCTGACGTCCCAGGAGTTAACCGATTGTACTACAGCGGCCATTTCTAAGCCGTTAAGTAGAATTTACACGTTACAAGTTGGTGTTTTCTCCCCAACTTCTACGTCACTGGAAAATGTACGGTTTTGAGACAACCATTTGAATAGTTGTCTCAAAACCGTACTTTTTCCAGTGGCGTAGAAGTTGGGGAGGAAAACACCAACTATCCCTTCAAAATCTTCACCAATTATGACTAAAAAAAATTTTTATCACACAGAACATAGCTTACTATGAGTAGAAAATGCTCGCAAAAGCTGTTTGCTGTACGATAAACGTAACAACTTTAGAGCTTATAACCGGAGTACCTTTTTTGTGTAGAAAGCATTGGCGGTTCAAACGGTTGTCTCAAAACCGTACTTTTTCCAGTGGCGTAGAAGTTGGGGAGAAAGAAACCCACTACCCTTTCAAAATCTTCAGCAATCATGACTAAAAAAAAAATTTTATCGCACAGAACATTGCTTACTATGAGTAGAAAATGTTCGCAAAAGATGTTTTCTGTTACAATGAACTGTTTCGGAGATATTTGCAAAAATCGAAAATTTTTTATCAATTTCAAAAACTAAGCGTCTGTGCATATATGTTAATAGGAACTTTTTTTCTCAAAATCATATTTTCTATCGACTGTTGAAGTTCTGCTACTAAAACCTGGGACAGCCTGTATGTATACAGGGTAACATAGAAAAAAGTACCGTGCATAGTGTCAGGCGATAGATGACACTAAAATAAGAAAAAAAGTTCCTATTAACATATATGCTCAGACACTTAGTTTTTGAGAGTTGAAACAAAAATTTCGTTTCTTGCGAATATCTCCGGAACCGTTTATCGTACAGAAAACAGCTTTTGCGAGCATTTTCTACTCATAGTAAGCTATGTTCTGTGTGATAAAAATTTTTTTTAGTCATAATTGGTGAAGATTTTGAAGGGATAGTTGGTGTTTTCCTCCCCAACTTCTACGCCACTGGAAAAAGTACGGTTTTGAGACAACTATTCAAATGGTTGTCTCAAAACCGTACTTTTTCCAGTGACGTAGAAGTTGGGGAGAAAACACCAACTTGTAACGTGTAAATTCTACTTACCGGCTTAGAAATGGCCGCTGTAGTACAATCGGTTAACTCCTGGGACGTCAGCTATGCTAGACCGTATATTCCAAGAGTCATGGTTGTTCGGTGTCAGATCCGTAGTTACCGCTTCTATTTTGTGGTTGTTCTGTGAGACAACGAGACGCCGGAAAGGAAGAGAAAATGGCGTTACTTCTGGTCAATCGTTCAAGTATGAAGTGCGTTGCTAGGTTATTTCAACAGGGAGGTGATACCAAGCTTGTGTTTGGAACCAAATTCTGGGAATATTCTTCCGTTGAAAGTAAAGGCTTCAATTACCAATTTGGATTGGAATAATTAGAATTATTTGAGTAATTAATGCACCTTAGGGGATTAAAACTTAGTTTCAACGTGATTGGTTGTGGACGGAAGTAAAGTTTGTCTTATTGGAAGGGAAACCCTATCGTGATAGAGGGTTCCTTTTTTCTGTTTATGTTGTGGAAAATTCAACAAGTGTATACAGGCTGGCTTGAGTCTGCTGTGGAAAAGATTACTTAGGAGTCGCTGATTTACTTGTGGTGTACAATCGTGGAAACGGTATTACAACTGTGGCAGGAGCCCCTACATCAAGTAGAAGTATTAACCTATAACCAAGCAAGTACAACACCTTATCCAGCACTCACCAGGTCAGGCTACCGATTTTGGTTTTATGTAACAATTGAAATAATCATTGAGTATTTCTATATTGAGTAAATTCAACTGTTTTCTTGATGTTTAAACAATTACCTTCATCCATATTTTCAATTCATTCGCTTCATATCTCATTAGTATAAGTTCTATCATAATTTGTATCAATATTAGTATCTCAGTTACTAGTAAATTTCAATCATTCTGGGTACAAGTCTTTTATTTCTTTCTTTCAGGGTAATTTAACCTGGGGACTTGAGTATTTGTATCCCCTAGTTATATACGTAATTCATTGGTTGGTTAAAATACTCTGGCGCCCAAATTCTTAACATCTAAAATTATAACTCACGACCGTCTTCACTGTAGATATCGGCAACCAAGTGATAAAATAGATCTTTTAGTTTATCCTTAAGTAAGAGTAAATTGTAACCCTTACAAACTACCCCTTCAAAATCTTCATCAACTATGACTTAAAACAAAATTTTATCACACAGAACATAGCTTAGTATGAGTAGAAAATGCTTGCAAAAGCTGTTTTCTGTACCATAAACAGTTCCGGAGATATTCGCAAAAAACGAAATTTTTCTATCAATTTCAACAACTAAGCGTCTGTACATATACGTTATTAGGAATTTTTTCCTCAAAATCAAATTTTCTATCGTCTATTAAATTTTCTTGATTAAAATCTGAGACACCCTATACAGGGTGTTTCAGTTTTTTCGTTCATAACTTCGGCAAACGATATAACTTCTAAAAATAATAGGGGTCTTTCATATAAAATTTTTCTCTAAATCACTTCGTTTTCGAGATACAGAGGGTGTTGAAATTGAAAAAAAAAATTAGTTTTTTGCGAATATCTCCGAAACCGTTCATCGTACAGATAACAACTTTTGTGAGCGATCTCTACTTATACTAAGCTATGTTTTGGGCGATAAATTTTTTTTTTTTAATTCATAATTGGTGAAGATTTTGAAGGGGTAGTGGTTGTTTTTCTCCCCAACTTCTACGCCACTAGAAAAAGTACAATTTGGAGATGCCCATTTGAACCGCCATTGTTTTCTACACAAAAAAGGTACTCCTGGTTATAAGCTCCAAACTTGATCGTTTTCGAGAAAAATCAACTTTTATGTTGAAAAACATTGTGAATTCTTTGAAATAAAATTTATTTTTTACCAGTTTAACGAAATTTCTTTAAACAAGTAACAAAACCAAAAAATTTACCATGTTTTTCAACATAAAAGTTGATTTTCTCGAAAACGGTCAACTTTTGAGCTTATGGCCAGGAGTACCTTTTTTGTGTAGAAAACATTGGTAGTTCAAATGGGCATCTCAAAACCATACTTTTTCCAGTGGCGTGGAAGTGGGAGAAAAAACAACCACTACCTCTTCAAAATCTTCACCAATTATGAATTAAAAAAAAAAATTATCGCACAAAACATAGCTTACTATTAGTAGACATTGCTCACAAAAGTTGTTTTCTGTACAATGAACGGTTCCGGAGATATTCGCAAAAAACAAAATTATTTTTTTTCCATTTCAACACCCTGTATCTCGAAAACGAAGTGATTTAGAGAAAAATTTTATATGAAAGACCCCTATTATATTTAGAACTTCTATCGTTTGCCGAAGTTATGAACGAAAAAACTGAAACACCCTGTATACATACATAGAATAAATTATTCTGAGTCGAAGATAACTTAAATAATTCAACATAGATGAATAAACGTGAAACATTGAACCATAGGCGGGATTCGAATTCACATTCCTGGATGTCTAGTCCAGCGTCTTAAAAATATAAACCTCTGAAAGGATAGTAGATCATTGATGAACACAATGCGATTCGATGCTCCGCTATAGATCAACTATTCACACACTTTCATCTAAGGTTCAATCGTTTTGAATGGAAGAGCGTAAGTATGAGTATTCCTATGATGGGTAATTACTCTGACAGTAACTCATTCAATGACAGCATCTCGTTTCTTATATGTTCCAATAGAACTGACTGAGAAATGTAATAATAATGTATTATTAAGTAAATCTTCTTGTAAAGTCGGCATCGTTCAGTGTAGGTTCATCCATAATATTGATACCACAGAATAATTAATTCAATATAGCTATGTGACGTCACACTTCCATGACCTAGTGTGATGTAATATGTCAATAAAATACTATATAGTTCCTTTGAAAATGATTCCAACAGTATCACTTGCAAGGAGGCTTCCGAGCCCCAAAACAATGCAGCTGCTATTTTCGTTACTTTGAGCGATTTGCTAAATTTCAAATCCGCACGACCAATAGCAACACACGCACATACACTCAAATACTCAAGATCGGTACAGAAGGGCTGAAAACGGATATTTCCTCGAAAATTCGGAACAAGAAATAAGATATAAATGACGTGAACCTAGTTTTTTGATGCAGTATATTTTCTTGGGTTTACTTTGGTAACGAGGACGGGAGTCCCCAAATACATAACATAATCATAATTCATCACTGATGTATTGTACGATTGTTTTTGTTTCATGGTAATTTCTCGCATTCCGCGAACCTATACATTTATTTCCTGCATGTTCTAAATGAATTTAAATAATTTAATTTTTTGGTATCATATATTCAAATTGTCCATCATTGTTTAATTTCCTTTCTCTGAAACTACTTCAGGCGACTGACTGCTCATTTCATGTTGTGAATGATCATGTTCTTGGGAAAGCACAAAATTTGAATGGAGTATCTGCAAAATTTTCCATTGCATCATCCTATTTTCAACTCAGAACCATCACTACCATTCACATTCCGCGTTATATTCATATTCCATGACAAGGTAATTTCGTTGAAAGGTGCTTTCGTAAAGAAATGTGAAATTCATTTTTAGTCAAACTATCCATTTCTGAGGAAGCTCATGAAACAGGTCGATTTTTAATCTCAATTTGACACATTTATAAAATTGAATACACAGGGTGATCCACGTTTGAGTGATGTCGTCCGCGAAAATTTTTTCAAATGGAACACCCTATATATTATCCAACTGTTGGAATCTCCATGGAAAGCTGAATTCAAAAATTATGTCACACATAGGGTTTGTATACAGTGCGTCCGTTAAGTTCAGTCCACTCGTAAAGTGGTGGATAAATTCGTAATAAATTAATCGGTATTTTTTTATGGCAACCCCATTTTCCGTGAGGGAATGTGAAACGGAACCTTTTCGACATACGCTAAGGTAACTTGAGTATGGGTCGCATGAAAATAAAATAGGGTTGCCATCAAAAAATACCGATGACTTCATTTCTTCTACATTCTGTAGGTATTAATTAAATTTGAAAGAATGCCCAAATGAAAATAAAATTCGACGGCTTCGAGCGTTCTTTCCTAAAATTTTTCCTTTAATTTTTTGCGAATTTATCCACTACTTTACGAGAGCACTGAATTTAACGGACGCACTGTATACAAACTTTATGTGATATATTTTTGAATTCAGCTTTCCATGGAGATTCCAAAAATTGAATGATATATAGGATATTCCATTAAAAAAAATTGTTACGGACGACATTACTGTTACGTGGATCATCCTGTATATTTAATGTATCCTTATAAGTGTGGAAAATTGAGATTAAAAATCGACCTATTTCATGAGATTCCTCAGAAATGGATAGTTTGGCTAATAATGAATTTATTCAGTACTTTACGAAAGCACTGTATAAGCAGTCAGAAAAAATATCTCCGTCTTCGATATCATATTAAACTATATGAAAATGATACAAGCAATCTAAGTTTTCTATGTATTATTGATTATAGCAACTTATGAACTAAATAGAATTGAACTACGATATCTAATAATGGATAATATGTAGATTACAAACAAAGGATAATAATACTATTGTTATGATTTTACGAAATAGAACAATATTCAAAACCTGATTATTTAAAATTATGATTGTTTCAGAGTCACACTGCTTTCCTACGAAACAACCGACTAGACCATGTCAGTCAAGTAATGGGATACCATCCTGCCTACTTAGATAATTTTTTCACTACACAAAATTTCATTCTACGAGATGATGGGCCACTACCTTATGATTATAGGCACTATATTGCTATCATGGTGAGTATACTAATATATTCCTTCGTTTCTACATTCAACTACAATATACAGTGAATATAAGCTCGATGAAAGTAGTGAGAAAACCGAATTGCATTTCAACCAAAGTTCAATTCGTTTAAAGTTGAATTTTATGAAATTCCGATGATTTCTATCATGGACTCGGAATTTAATGAAATCATATGTAGTTCATTAAAAGGACTATTTTTTGGATTTCCTGTTTGGTAGTAGCGATGCTGCGAGATCAGACGAGACGAGGTAACGGGTATGTCTCGTCCCGTCTCGATTTCTAGATAAAATTGTCTCGTCTCGACGAGACAACTTGAGAAGAAACGAGATAAATACGTTGTCTCGTAACGTCTCGACCTATATCGAATTTGTTATGATTTCATTTCATAAACAATAAAAATTTAAAAATAATAACTTACCGAACTTTGAAAATCAGAAAAGATCAAATAAAAGATATTTATATGGAATTAAAAACAATAATAAAAGCTAAATAATAGTTAGGATATTAATATTAACAATGTAAAACATAATAAACAACAATGTAATAGAATAAGAAGTGATAAACAAGAACTTCAGTGAAAGTGAAGAAACGTACTGTGTAACGAAGACAGAAATCATAAGTAAAGTGATTACAAAACTATCATGAGATAGTACAAAACATTGAATAATGTTATAGATATAAGTTAGGATTAGTAAATTTGAGTTATGTAATGTTAAAAGAATGTTATTGATATAATATGGTATGTATTAGATTTAAGAATAAGTAACTGTCAAGAAAACCATAAATATGGGAATAATCATATTAATAATAACCCAATCATAGGTTATATTATACCAAAGTGTGGGGAAAAATGTAGGCAATATTAATTTAAAAAGAAGGAATCACTATCAATTAAAATAAGTTGAAAATCTCAAATAATTCAAAAAGTAAAGTATACTAAATTCTGATTGGTCAATAGGAATTTCTAATGTCAGTCTGGTAACAATGAAGACTTGTGTCAGTTTCACAACAATTAACTTGACATGCTTGATTTGAAAAGAAAGCATCTGATAGGTTGTTTATGACATCAAGTAGCGTCGGTTTTGGAGGCCTATAAAAGGGTCTGAAAATAAAGCCAAGTTCAGTTTGCCATTATATCTGAAGAGTGAAAGTACTCCTGCAACTCACCAAAATTTTATAACCTAAATTTATAAAAAAATAAATATCAGCGAACGCAAGTGTTCCGAACTTCAATAGGTTCCAAGAAACCAAAGTTAATAAGTTTTATTAAAAGTCAACGAGTATTCCAAGTATCTGAATCCAGTAAAAGGCTGTAATAACCTCCAATTTATAAGAAGTATCCAACGATTGCCATTCTTCAATAATTTCAATAAAGCATCGAAAAGTTTCATGTCTTATCTAAAAGGATAAAACAAAGTATTATCAACAGTTCCTGATTCTCAAGAAGAAGTAACCAAAATTAGTTACCTGTGATTATTGTGAAAAAGCATAGTATTGTGTGAAAAGTGAATCATCAACGAAATTATAAAAGAAGTAAATTGAAAATTGCCAACATTGTTAAACACACTTTTGGATATAAACTAAAAGTAAGTTTGTTTATTATATCTCCATTGTAGTGTTATTTGTAAATCTGAAAGAAAGATTGTCGTTTGTAATTTTGTAAACAACTATTAATATTGAATAGTTTTGAGGTTAAAGCTAGGTCTATGCTTAGAACATAAAATTAAATTGTAAATTTGAAACCTGAGATAATTAGAGTCATAGAGATTTAAATATAGAAAATTTTTAACATTCAAAGAATATTGTGTTTAATTCCATAAAATAATATAAAAAGAAAAGGATCATTATTATTCAAAATAAATAAATAAAAGCTAGCCGGAAGAATTAATATTAATTCATAATTAAATAATAAACTCATAAAAGAGTTTAGTTAATAACTGTTATATTATAATGTGTGTTATCAGAGAATGCAGTGCTCTAAAAAAGCTTATTTTTGCTAATAAAAGTTAAATACGCGCCTGTTTCGATTATACCTACATTCATACCACTGCATTCTCTGATCATAAATATAAACTGTTGTTGAAATTGGTAATTGCTTGAACCCAGAATCATCTGTGGTTAAAAAATCATTGTCCTTTCTGATAAAAAATATACGTCTTCTGGATTTCTCTGATTTCGCCGATAAGTTTAAGTTTCCTATACAGTTTAAGCGGTTAACTAAAATTAATGAAATCAAAAGATTTGATTACTATAGAGAATATAGCCTTGTTTCTGTCTCCCATAATATCTAAATATACCGGGACATCAAAAATTATCTTGGTCAAGGGGGGTTGTGGAATCTAAAACGTATGTCTTACTTTACGTTTGAAATAATCATGTCATAATTAATTTGAAGTTTCTAAAAGTGCGAAATTTCTCAATTTTATACGAATATTGTAACACTCAGAAGTCTTTAGCGCTTTGGACTCCGGGATTTTCACGTGGCCTATCGAAATTAGAAAGTTCGAATTATTTAAAAACATAATTGAATGAACGTCAGACGTCTTATGTAATTAGCTACGAACGAAATCATTTTGACATATGCCTCGAGGAGCTCGCTGCGCGTAAGTTGGAGTTTATACATTTTACCTCGGTCTTGTTAATTTGGGGCCGTTTCTTGCCCCGTGCGACCGGCGCCAGTTGTAATAAAGTGTTTTGGCTATGGGCCGCTAGCTTTTATCCTCTTCGTGTATATTTTAGTCGCGAGATAATTCCCTTTGTTACGTCGCTCGTTAGACGCGCGTAGCTGAGATCTGAGATTAGCTCAAACTGTTTTAATTGAATTTTCCTATTTAATGGACATTTATCGAAAAAGGAAGGACCGTCGGGCACGGTCCGATACTACATCTAACTACATGGAGCGAAACCGGCACGGGAAAAGTCGTCGTAAAGCCGTATTAGGTACAACCAGTTTGCACTTTTCTAACTCGCGTGCTACGGGCTTCTCAAGTGAAAGTCATTCGATTTGCGGAAAATTAACTATTTCAAAACCGTTTTTGACCCGGATTGTGGCTATCACGACCTCTGAAAAGGTTCAAAGTTCACATAATTACTTCATAATTTGTAGTTCATTATTGTTTTACAACTGATATAAATAGGTATGAAATTTGTAGGTTATTGATGATGTCAGTGTGACAGTGACATAATTATTTCAAACGTAGAGTAAGACACACGTTTTAGATTCCACAACCACCCTTGACCAAGATAATTTTTGATATCTCGGTATAACTAATTTTCAAGTAACTTACATGATTACTCTCCCGAATAAGATGAGAGCTCGCAGAACTCAGTCTTGAACCTACGGCGCTAATGGAATATATATTTAATTTCGAATGTTTAAAATTCATCGATTCATACCAAACTCGTATTTTTCCTCCAGAGTTGTGGATATCTAGGAAACTAAGCTACTGTTCGGGAGAGGCGAGTGTCTGTATATCTACAATGCCATTAATAGATTAGATTTTGACTGATTCCAGTATAAATTGAAAGCCATATTCAGGAAACATTGGACTCGACATTGAATTATATCCACCCTATTTCAATGCATGAAAAATTGAAGATAATGAAAATTAAATTAGAACATCTCTTTGGGACGTTTCAAACACTTCTTACCAAGATCTTTTTTTTTGAATCCCTATAAATATCACAAATCGTATTAATTCGTAATATGACAAAGGAGTTTCTGAAAAGATCGCAGTAAGGGAACACTCAACTTAAAAGTTGGTAAAAACCAATTCTTGTTAACTCGTCTCGTTGACGCTAGGTTTTCGCTTAATAGTGATTATTTTGCTCCCCCAATACTAAGATAGGTAAATAATTTGAAATATTATAGTTCTATAGGTCATGGAGTTGTGTAATTTAGGAATTGAAGAGGAAGTATACTGAAATAGTCTCAAAGTGCGATTTTTAACGTCAACGACCGTATCACGTTTTAGGCACGAGCTCTTACTCGAATGATGTTATGAAGCATCCTAGCACATATTTCTTGATGTTGGTGATATTTTATGCTTATAGGCCAGATATAGATTGATAAACTCCAAATAAAAATAATAATAATAATAAATAAATTCGTAATTACAACAACAAAATTTTGAATTCAGGGCCCGATATCTATGAGTTTTAAATTTATTATTCTTGGAGTATAATGTCGTAATCCCATGAAATTCAAAGTTCGAAGCGGATGCTAGCTAGAATTTCGGAAGATTCCGCAGAAAAACTTTACAAAATAAGAAACGAAACTGGAATCATACGAAATTCCAAATTTGGAATTCCAAGTAAGTACATAGATTTCAACTCAAAGTAGAATAGAATTTCCCATACAAAACCTAAATGATATGACCCACAACAGCAGCCTTTCACGGTACGATCATGTAAGCTCCATTGTGAAAACAGCTTCACAAACTTCTCTTTCTCTAAAACATCGTAGAAAGGTGGGCAATCGAAATGAACTTCGAGAAACAAGAAGCCGTAGCGAGCTATTGTCACTATCATAATGCGTTTTATTTTTCAACAATCTTTCATACAACCTCAGCTAAGTCGTAAGTAATTTTTTAATTTCATAAACTATGGTTAACCTAATGCTGTGAAATTCCCTGATGATGGAAAATAACAATTTCCGAAAACTTGAACCAACTTCTAAGAGTTTTCTTAAGGCTATTGTTGCACTCCCCACAAGTAACCTAATTGATATATGATAATGAACGAACGTAAAAATTGAACCATAAGTGGGATTCGATTCGAACCCACATTCTGGGACGTCTAGTTTAGTGTTGATCAAGTGCCTCATTTATGGTCCCGTCAAAGTCTTACGTTTGTTAATATAAGCTTCTGAAAGCATGTAGATAAACATATGTTATTCGGTGCTCCGCCATAGATCAATCATTCACGTATCCTGGTTCTTATTTTTCAATAATACTGACTGAGAAATTTTCTGGGTATTTTAATATAGTTAGACGGAATTGTTACCGATTAGGCAAAGCAACTTTAAAGGTTGGCATCAAGTCATGTTATTGTGACGCGGAATCCATCCGGAAGCCAAGAATTTTCAAGATTATC
The DNA here is from genome assembly GCA_958510875.1 of Endomychus coccineus. Classification (NCBI taxonomy): domain Eukaryota; kingdom Metazoa; phylum Arthropoda; class Insecta; order Coleoptera; family Endomychidae; genus Endomychus; species Endomychus coccineus. The sequence goes on from OY294067.1 coordinate 211,912,160, forward strand.
TAACCACGGAAGTCCACTATTCAAGATATTCCTCTCTAATGAATTAACAATCCCCCCCCCCCCAAATCTCTTACTATACCGCTGTGAATGTACGTGGGTAATTGTTGTATGGCGGGGAATCGAATCGCATATGTTTATCAATATTCTAATATCCTTTCAGAGGTTTATATTTACAAAAATATAAGACTTTCTCATACAAGCTAATACGTATATGAATAGAATCATCCAATATGTGATGAAAATTATAAACTTGAATAAAATAACTATTAAATGATGGATTTTCACTAATTTATTATATTGTATAGAACTTTTATAGTGTTGCCAAAGCCGTAGCTTATTCAAGCAGATATTAGAACTTTTCTTAGTAGTTATTTTATCAAAGCTTAATATGTACTTGTATTATATGTTTAACCTGGTATTGATATAAGCTTCAAATAAAGAACTCCATATTCTTAAGTCAAACTGGAGGTACGTACTTCGTATCCGATACCAACTTGTTAGACAACTTCATCTACAAAATTTTTAATTCTTAGCCTTTCGTGAATTGTTCATGACAAAACTGGCCAGTACGTGATATTCTTTTAATTATCTTGTAAGTTGATCCGTCCTGCAACTTATTACTTCCAATTAACGTTATGAAATTCGCCGTGAGTTGACAAAATTACTCCAGTAGTCCTCAATAACATAAATCAATCTTAATATATTAACAAATTCCATCTTGACCTCTAACATCTGGTAGCTGAATACTGAATACTGGATGAACAGAAAACGTTTTCTCAACTATTATGTTGACTTAGTATTCAACGATTCATCTGGCCTTCTGATAATCAACTCCAGCAAGCTATCACTCACCTCGTTAGATATAATTATTAATTTACTTGTTCTATTATACAAGATTATACACGTCAACCATTAAACATTTTCAATATTCCTCAAACCGAGTCACTCTGCTAATCTTCTCTCAGGAAATATTTTTAAATCTGTTCAATTGCGGATATGCTGGGATGGAATACAATCTTCCCTTTTTACTTCGTTCACTATTCGTAGTACTTATACTTATAAAGCGTAAGAGAAGTAATGAGTGTGTGTATGTGTATGAATATGTATACGTGTGTGTGTGTTTATGTGTATGTTTATGTATATGTAATGTGTATGTGTATGTGTATGTGTATGTGTATGTGTATGTGTCTGGGTGTGTGTTAGCTGTTATGCGCCCTTCCCTGGTCTAGCTGTTCGCCCTCTCATTCTAAGCCACGAGCTGGCCTGTCTTCTCGTTGTCTGTATGTCTTAGCTCCTTCAATACGGTTGCCGCAAGCCGGACACCGTATTCCAGGTGGTCTGTGGCTCAAGCATCTCCTCAACGATATTCTCCGGGGACAACTGCTGTAGATTTCCTTGCAGGATCTCGAGCGATCCGTTGAAACGCAGACAATAGCACAGAATGTGTTCTGCGTTCTCGGGCATTAGTCAGCAGGTCGGGCACAACGTGTCATTGGCCAGTCGAAAACGGTGCAGGTACGATCTAAAGCACTCATGGCCTATTAGCAGCTGCACGAGGTAGTCATCTAAATCCTCATGTCTCGTCCTGATACATGCGGCAACATCTGCGATGAGGCGATGGATCCACCGCCTCTTGTTGGGTGCATTTCATACCCGCTGTCGTTGCGCTGACACGCTATCCTACCATCCTGGGTTATGGTGCGATGATCGGTTTCTCTATCTTTGCCCCTACGCCTGTAGATCTCCGTTCTTTCAACCACCATCAGACCGATGGGTAACATGTCGGCGATAACACCCACGGCATCGTACAAGATCGTGCGGTATAAACAAGCCACTCGTGTTCACTGCGGTAGTAGTAGTTAATGACACGCCATGACGTAACTCAAGGACATATGTTCTCACTGGCAAGAGTTAAGTCTATGATGGGGTTATTGCCGTTTCGAGTAAACGATGGAGTTGCCCCGATTTTGAGGAGGACTACTACTATGGAGGTGGCGATGTCGAAGAGCATCTTGCCTCTCGTGTTCTTATATCTGCTATCCCATTCCGTTGCCCACGGGTTAAAGTTATCCTCTGCCACTACGTTCCGGATGTCCCCGAATTCATCCTTTGAAGCATTTGGTGGAGCATATACGCTGAACAAGTGTGTTCCTAGGTAAATCCTGATCTATGCGCTCGCGGTGTTTCCTGGAGAATTTTTCCCGCATCTCCAGATAGCTGCACGGCTTGAATTACCGAGAATCTGGATCTGTGAATTCACGATATCCCTACGCTGTTTCGACAAAATTGCAATGTCCATGTGGAGATCTCGAACGGTTTGCCCTAGCAGATGTTGCGCTGCTGCCCAATGGTTGAGGTTGAGTTGGAGAATTCTCATTTCCGTTTCCCTTGACTGCTGTCTGGTAAACTGGGCAGCAGTAGCTCCCTGTCAGATGATTCTTCCTGTTCTCACACAGAAGATAGTTCAGATCCTTCTGTCACGTCTCGCGCTTGTGACCTGCTTCACCGCATCTGAGACAGCATCTAGACCTTCTGCAAGTCGCACGTCAGGTGTCCAAAAGTCCAACATCTATAGCACATCCGCACTTAGCTCTCCTTTCTAACTCTAAAGTTCGCCCAGCCAATACGTACTCGACTTTTTTCTACCGCCTTCCTGGCTAGATCCGTTGGTACATAGGCAATGACGGCTTGTGTACTCTTGTACGCTCTCCATATGGACTTAATGGCCATTGCTTCGACTGCTACTTCCAAGATGTTTCCCTGTGCTTCGCACCTTTATCGTCGACTCATCGAGATCCCGTAGTTCGAGTGTTATCTCATTTTTTCGAGTCTCTATACTTGCTGACTTCAGTGCGATGGTGGCGCTGACATCTCGTTATCTACAGCGGTTTTTTTCTGCGCTACAGGCAGACTCGTTAGCTCCTTCAAGTTCAATGTACGATATAATGAATTTTGACGGTGACCAAATTGAATCTTAAAATGAGAATTCCGGACACATCTGTCGTTTAAATATATGCGTGTGATAATAAGTTTCGATAATTGTTTATTATCTTTATCAAAAATGGTCAATTAGTATTTCCATGTAGTTTAGATAAGAATAGATGATTTCGATTAATGTATATATATAAATACTTTTTTTTCCCATTAAAACCTGGTCGGGGCTTCTGCGAGCTCCGACGACTTCGCAGCAGTCGCGCCAGAAAACCTAAAAGGCGGTTAACCGAAGCTACTCCTCCTCACCGGTCGGTAAGTAGCTTCAGATTCCTGAGTCGTGTGCCCCAAGTATTCTAATTAAACCCAGAATGACTGCCTTTTGCATCCGGTCTATCAAGATCTGCGCCGAGTTCTCACAGGCCGGAATGATCTTCAAGTTCGAACGCAGCGAAGACCGAATTTTGCCCAAAACACCGATGATCAGAACCACTAATACGACCCTGTACGACAGGAGATCTTAATATTTTGTCTATTATTCCTCCTCTTTCAAGATTATATTCTCCTCTGCCGGAGCAGAGAGTTCGATGACATACATAGTCTTGCTTAGTTTATCGAGGAGGACAACGTCAGGCCTATCTGCTTGTATGGACCTGAACGTCGGAAACGGGTAATTCCAGATCTGGCATTTTCCGTTTCCGACAACGAACTCAATATCTCCTGGCATGTAAGGCAGCACCGGCTCTGGGTCTATTCCGTACGAGTGTCTTAGATGGTAATACAGCACCCGTAGGGCCGCATTATGGTGATGGGTGTACGCCGAGGCCGCTTTTGACGGACATGTCGTTCATGCCGACAGCAGGTGGAAAAGCGTCTCAGGCGCCTTTCGACAGGCCCTGCAGCTGACATCAGGGACCTGCACACCCATCACATTGCGGCGATAGACCAAGGTGTTAATTACGCCATCTTAGCAAGCTGCGGTAAATCCCTCAGTCTCGGATGTAAGCCCGACTGACCTTAGGTAGCCGAAGATCAGTCTAGTTGACAATCCGAGCGTTTCGATGTTTCGATAGAAAGCAGCGTGTATCGGCTTGCCAACATGCCGCCTGAGCATAAGGTCTTGCTCCGCGGCATTTATCTGGGCTTTCAGGCGAGAATGTTGGAACTCGAGGTTGCCCTCTAGTCGGCCTTCTCGACTGATCTTAAATTCGAGACCAAGTTCTTCCGTAGCTTTTTGTGCTGCCTAAACAATAAATGCCCCCACTACGGCCAATTCGTAACTTTTAACAAAGGCACAGGAGGTCCGAACTCCTAAGAACTTTACAAGCTATACTCAGAACCACACTTCGATGCAGACCCTCCAGACAGAGGAGTCCCCTACCTCTTCGGTGACGTGGGAGATAAATGCGGAAAACGGACGACCTAGGATGCAAACTGTGATGTATGCAACATTTTCCGGGTGTCTTTATCAAGTCTATGCAGCTCATCACCTTACAAAATTTGGGGTAGATTTGACTTTTGGTTCCTTTATGTTTTCAGGGTGCTGAACACAAATTTAAGTCAGAAAATAAACTCTAATTCTTCATTCTACTTTTTAAGCTATTGCATATAGCTTTTATCGCGGGCTTTGAGCGCGGCGACCGAATCAAGAAAAAAAAACAAAAGACAAATACCGTAACGAAAATCTAAAAAAACAAAAAACAAATACCGTAACGAAATATCCTAAGACCCAACACTCCGCCTACCATGTAGCTCGGCCGAGCTTAAAATTGTCGAAATGTTAACTTTGAACCTTTTAATAGGTCGTGATAGCCCCGAACTGGGTATAAAACTGTTTTGAATTGGTTAATTTTCGATAAATCGAATGACGTTCACGTGAGAAGCGCGTAGCTGGCGAGTTAGAAAAGTGTAAATTTACGGTACATAGAACGTCTTAACGAGGACTTTTCGCATGCGGTTTTTGCTCCATGTCGTTAGTTTATGAACGGGGCCAACTAAATAGCATAGTCTCGGGCCCCAAAATGTCGATTAAATAGGAAAATTTAATTAAAACAGTTTGAGATATTCTCAGCTGTCACCTACTAGCATCTGAAGTGCGGCGTACGAAAGGGAATTTTCTAGCTACTTAAATATACCGAAAGCGGGTAAAAGCTAGCGGACCATAGCCCAAAATACTTTATTACAACTGGCGCGGGCCGCACGGGGTTCGAAACGGCCCCAAATCAACAAAATTGAGGTAAAATGTATAAACTATAACTTACGCGCAGCGAGCTCCTCGAGGATATGTCAAAATTATTACGTTCGTAGCTAATTACATAAGTCGTCTGGCGTTCATGCAATTGTGTTTTTATACAATTGGAACCTTCTAATTTCGATAGGCCACGTGAAAATGCCGGAGCCGGAAGCGCTATCGAGATCTGAACGTTAAAACTTTCGTATAAAATTGTGTTTACAAGTCAACTGACCACCATAGATAACTCTACTACCGGTAGTAAAGTTATCTATGCACTTGTCACAGAATACTCTTCATAGAGATCAAGATGATACTCTTTTTTACTCATAATTCGTGAAGATTTTGAAGAGGTAGTGGATGTTTTTCTGCCCAACTTTTTCCAGTGGCGTAGTGCTATGCAATAGCTTTACCGCGGCAGTCCCCGAGTGCCACACGTTTCTTTTTTTTATGAAATAACGTACCTAGGGAGGGTTGCTCATATCAACGCTTTTTCGATGTGACAAACCTCAAATTAGTGTACGGTACCTCAAAAAAATGAAGGAAAAATAATGGAACCTAGCATCAAAACTACTTCAAAATTTGCAAGGTAAAGTATCATATAATTGACTACGAGGACACAAATGAACTGACTTACATAATATATATTTGCTCATTCGCCGAAATAAATACTCAGTTCGCGATATGAGCATAGCCAAATAATGGATTGCCGGAAAAGCTGGTTTACAAATTTGGCGAACTGAGCAAACCATAGCTCCTCCAATACCGAATTATAATACACTGATCTAGTATTCCCGAAGATATAAAAAAAATTAACAAACTAACCTGCGATAACATAGACAATTGGAGATTCAAACGAAAATATTGAAAAGTAATGATCATTCGTCGAAATATCGGTAGGTCTTTTGGAAGAGTGTGTAATTTACCTTAACTAAATGCCGAAACAGAACATATTTAGGCAACCGATTATTTGACTTTGCTCATATCGCGAACTGAGTATTTATTCCGGGAAATGGGCAAATTCGGCATATCAGTCTACCATATATATAATATATAGATACAACTTGAACTGTTAACAAAGCCATACTTCTGATGCGGCGAAAACACGAATTGTAATTCCAATCTTTGAGCTAACAGTGGAACATAAACGCACATTGTATCAGACATACAGACGGCACTAAGGGTATATGCCTCCACACATGAAACGCTTGCTTTGGAATGAACAGAATCAGATAGAAGCAAAAATTCTGTTATTCACTACGTTGAAGGTTTTTCAAAATGACAAATGTCTTATGTTTTCTAGTGAAGGATCTGAATCAGTTTCTGAAAACACAGAATAATGCCAAACCTCCATACAACTTATCTTCGTTTTGTTTAGTCCTGAAGAAAGTTGACAAAATATATTTTATATTGTAATCGATTAATGATAGCAAGTAATAATAATGATATTTTTTTTGCAGGCCGCTGGCAGACATCAATGTAGCTATATAATAGATCTTCAAAAGCAAGAGTTTCTCTCACAAGGAGGGAACCACAATTGGTTGAAGGGTTTTACGTGTATACCACAAAAGTTGAAAAATTTATATGACATCAACAAAATTTTAGCTCACCAACCATGGCTGTTAAATAAATTTCATATTGAAGTAAGTGCAATCAAGTATACCCTCTTTATATTACTTTCATTCGAACACAATTATGCCAAGATAATTTTCTTAATCTCATCAAGCCGAATGAACTATTTTATATAATTATTTCAGATATGTCCATGTGTCTTTGAACTTTGGACTTTCAGAATTAACAAGAAACAAATTTTTTATTGCGATTTGGTTTTCAAATAGTTTATTTTTAATTTTATGTTAGTTTTTAATCAGCTGTCAAAACCTGTATAATGGCAAATATAGAGATATTTTGTAATAATTCTCCGATTTATTTATTGCATTGCTTGCAGAAATTAACTAAAGGAAAGGATAGCTGGTCCCTCGCCGAAGTGGTACATGCTATAGTCATACTGAGCCATTTCCATTCTCTCTGCTCATTTGTCTTTTCATGTGGCGTAAACCAAGAACTTGACCAAGAAGATGCACACAGGGATCTATGTGTTCAGCAAAATCATAAACTTGTTGGTGAAAGTACAAACACAAATATATCATCTAGAAGAAATTCTAAAAATATACAATTCATTGATATAAGGCAACAAGGTATGTATTATATTTTTCTTTTAGTCTATGTTGTGCTATAATTTCAATGTAGCCCTCTTAACTAATTATATTATTGAATTTTGCAAACGTGAATAAATAGTTGCGCTATAAGATATCCAACCTACCAATTCGTAACAATTGGTTATCAAAAAAAGGTTAAAACCAAATCAGATCAGAATACTTTTAATCATATCTCTACGTCAAAAGATACATAATACCAGACAATTTACAAAATTGATATACCGTTATACCAAAATTGAAAATTACTAAATTACAAACGATTAATATTTCTAAAATATTGTTGAGCTCCTCTACTTCAGATTGAATTTGTAATGGCAATTGACTAAGTTGATTTAATGGAAAGCTCTATATGTTATAGGACTTATCCAGCAAACTTTATACTAATCTATATTTTATCCTCTAAATAGTTTTTCGTACATGTACATTGCGAGCCAAACTAAATCCTACTTCATTATAGGGGAATATTATTTTCAAAACCACATTAAATAATTATTTTGATTAGATAAAACCGAACAACTGTTGGCTCTGTCACCGAGGAAGCAGGAACACTTCGGATAAGATGAAGCTTTTGAAATCTTTAACTTATTATCCAACATAACGTGCCACTCAAACATGCTTCTTGTATTTCTACAAGTTGATATTTTATTATGCGAAGCTATTTCAGCATTTTACGTTGATACACTCTAATTAACAAATTCTTGCTCATCCAGATTGGAAAAGTAATAACGAGGCCACTCCCCTTTCACCTACAGAACCAGAAGTTGAAATTACAACTTTAATGCAACGAATGAAGACTCTCTCAGAACAGACCCATGAATGTACACCTGGTGAGCTAGCTAAACGTTTTGAAAGTATCGAAACTCAATCTGCAGAGTTGGGGGTAGTGGGTCTAGAACCTCAGGAAACACCAGCAGATATTGGGTGTTTTGTTGATGATGCCAGCTTCATGTACAAAGACTTTGCAAAAAGAGCTGATCGCAAACTAGTCACAACATTCAGAGTTCAAGATTATTCTTGGGATGACCACGGATATTCCATGCTTAATAGGTCAGTAGATTCTTATTTTGTTCTATTTCAACGTAAACAAGTAGCGAAGCTTTGGGGAAAAACCATTCTGAACGAAACTAAATCTATAATTTGTGTGCATAATATAATTCAAGAAAGAGTTGACGTTAGAATAGGGTTGTTCTCGAATAAATTGTTCTGAAAGTAAAAGAAATACCTAGTTTCCTTTTCAATATATCCGTGAGGTTATTTAGATACACTTTTTCCACTTAAAATACTGTTAAAATACTGAGAACCTTTAGGCTACCAAGTAGCCATCATCAGCGGTCATCTAAATAGGTTGATTATTCAATTTTAATATGTGTCCATTTTCATCTCATTGTAATAGTGTCCAATTTATTTTTATTTTACTGACAAAGATAGAAAAATAAATCTAAGAGTTCAATAGGAACAATATAAGAAGAAAAATCTAAATGTTTCATATAAAAATGACATAACTAACGTTAATAATTGTAGTACCTTGAAGAATCAAGCTATTCCGAAATATTGAAATATGGAAAAATAGTTTTCTTAGTATGCTGGTTCTTAGATATAGAAATGTTTGTTTTAATTCCAAATATAAGGTTTATTAGTTACGTGGTAAAAGTAGAATGTCTCCTATGAATTTAGAGAACGAATATAATACAATTTTGTATTAGATTTATAGGAGATCCTATAAATCTAATACAAAATAAAAATATTTACATAGATTTGAGCTATGAAGTTCATTTCACTCCAAATGTGAAAATCATCATACAGTTAGACTTTCAGATAAATACATCACAATGGCTCGATATTCTCACGGACTATATAAATTGCTAACACAAAAATATTTTCGACTGGCAGCTACTAATTTATCGACCTTTGATAACAAAACATACATACTTTTTGAAAATGTTACTCCAATTTTCAGGTTATATAACGATGTTGGCAATTTACTTGATGATAAATTCAAGACTGCATATAACTTGACTTATTACACTATGGGTGGTAGAACGGACGTTGATACATCACGTTTTAGAAGAGCTATATGGAATTATATCCAGTGTTTACTAGGTATACGTCATGACGACTATGATTATGGTGAGATAAATGTTCTCGTAGGACGATCAGTTAAAAGTTTTATCAAAACTGCCTGCTGCTATCCTGAACGAGTTACAAAGAAGGACTATGACAGAGTGTTGAGAGAATTCAAGCATAGTGAAAAGGTATATTCAAAATATTTAAGTAATTCTTGTTTGAATGTATGTAAGAATATATGTTACCCAAAGTAATAAACTTACGATTTAGCAAAACAAGATTGTATAGTGTAACAAAAAACGTTCGTCTATTTTCATCAGATTCTCCGAGTCTTCACCGAAAATGTAATTTCTTTTTTCTACCTACTTCTATTGTAAAATGTGTTCGTTCTACGTTTTATCATATTACAAATATCTACAATTTTCATAATTGTTTATTTTTGTAATTATTTATGGATATATCGCTGGCATTATTGCTGTTATTTATAACCTACGTGATACTTATCCTTGGCGTTTTTCTACAATTATTGTGTCTCACTTTTGTCTTGTTTGCAATTTCTGAAACAATTCTATGACCCGTTACGAGTTAGTAAATATCAACAGGTTTTTGTTTTTTCAACAGATATCAACTTTGTCTGATCATTGTGAACATATCATTTGAATTAAGAAGAGGACATCGGCACTATTTTGTAGACTGCTAGATGAATCAGGCATTCTTAAATCATCATTTCAAATAGAATACCTAGGTATTGTTCATCACTAAAAAATCAATACTAGTAGTATATTTTCATCGATACCATAACACTGTTAATATTAACGTTTTTTCAATGCTGGTCCAATAGCCGTCTCTACTAGAGGCCATCACATTGACCACTTGACGCTCACATCACATGACCAACTCAGTCCTGTTATAGAACCGCGGCTGAAATTATCAGAGAAGGCAATATAACAAAACTTGTGTTTCCTAGAAAACTTCCAAATCTTGTTCAAGATTGCGTACCTACTACTGTTCCGAATCGACCTTTCTATTTGTCAAAAAAGTTCCAATCAAACGAAAACATCCTGAAAAAAGATAATTAACCTTTGACATCGCGACGAGATGGCTCAAAGAAGATGATCCTTTGAATTATGACTTTATTTCAAAATTCAAAAATTTGAATGAATTTTTTCATGAACCTTCCGAAAACAGCTTTGTGATCTTTTAATTCCTTTTAATGAAAATATGAATCATGATCTAAAGATTGTTTCAAGTTTACGTATCGACAGCAATTTAAAGATTCCATCTTTTGCAGAAAATAAAATTATACGTTCATCTAAAGTTGTATGGCTTATAGGAAAAGATGGACTTTGTTCCAAGTGGTTTCAATTTGATTCTATTATCAATCATATGAATTCATTCAATTCAACTAATACCCGATGGTTTCAAATTTCATACGGTAATCGAGAAGTCGCAATTATTAACTAATGCTGTTTTAAATGTTATTCAAAGCTGAGTATCATTTTAATACAACGCGATTCGAGTAGGTTACGTGACAAATTCATCATGGCCTAACTCTCTAGTACTAGTAGTCTGTGGATGGCCTCACATGGAAGCATTGGATGTTTTTTAAGTGTGATCATAAGGACGAGAAGACAATAATACCAATAACTATCATAAACAAGTTCTCTTAGTTTTAATCTTGTTAGAAGCGCCACATTTGTAAATACGCTAGAACTTAAACGATAAAGCAAATTTCCTTTTTTCACTCATTCTAAACAAATTTCTAGGATTGTGAGCAACATGTATCCACACATTATTTTCCGGGTCGCTTCACCTCAACTTATGGAAATATATTCTCTGAGCAGTTTCAAATATATCAGTACGATTCTGGAATCGGGATTGATTTAGGAGGGTGACCTATTGGTCAGAGAACTTAGTCCCCATTGGAAATAGTACTACCCATCCATCCAAGAACAACATAGAGGAACAAGAGCGCCACAGCACTTCAGCAATAAGATCTGAAAAAATTCAACCGAAAGACTGTGCGCTTCTCCACACAAGCAGCTGAATAATTTGTACCATTTTCTCCACTTCCGGAGCCATCTCATCGCCATCGAATATTTTAATGTCCCTTCATGCCTGACATCGTCTCACCATAAGGCTAGAAGGGGAATACTAAATGGAATGTTCACTGAACGAGGAGATGGGGTGTATAAATCCCCGAAACGTGATCGCGTACAAATACCCCCAGGTGTTAGATAAACAAGAGCACAACAATCAGAGGGGTCTCCCTAATGCTGGCTCAGCCATAATTCCCCAACATGAAAATTTATCATATGAACGATGTTATATTCTCTTAAGTGTATAATAACATAGTCAAATGAATCAATTACTTCTATTTTACTAATAATATCTTTAATTTCAGGTTCATGTAAATTTGATGGTTTTAGAGGCAAGAATGCAAGCCGAGTTACTCTATGCTTTAAGAGTAGTTAATTGTCTTATACTGTGAAATAACCTTGTATCTATATAAAGGTTTGTCTTCAAGATGGTGATAGGAGCTTCAAATTGGGTTTTGTCGATGCCTGGTGTGAGATAAAGTACAACAGACAAATGATTTCAAACTTAAAATAAGATTTAATTTTATGAGTATTGTTTTAGATAAAAAAACACTTGTTCATAGTGAATGATAATCGATCCTTATCTCAAATGATGATTTAAAACAAAACACTATTTTTCAAATGTACCTGGTGAGATATTTTAAAGCAAATTGAAACTATAAATTTTAATGTGTTTATGACTCAATCACGTGAAGCTTAAGTACCCAGAACTTAACTTTTCTATATCTCTATGGATTACTTAACGTAAATTGATTTAAAAGAAAAAACTGGATAATGACATAAAACACAAATTTAATTTACACGAACTATAAGTTCGATTACTGACAATTGTTCTGTCACACAGTGACATTTTCAAATTTGTGTTTTATTTCGATTGTAACATTTGGCATTACATTATACTATTCGGCTGTTCCAGAGAGGAACACAGTATATGAAAATTCAATTGAACTTGATTAGATCATGAAAAGTCACTATGTTTATGCTTGATTGTTCACTGTCCAGAAGATTAAGGCAGACAGTACGATTATAGTAGAGTATGTGAAACCAAAAAATAAGTGATATCGGTACATTTTTTATGATTTAACGCGACCCCGCGGAAAATTTTTTTTTCGGTGTATGAAACGAACTTTTGTTTTTCGCTTTGACTGAAAGCCGAATAATATTTTTTGTCACGATTTTCTTCTGTTACGTGGTCTAACAATTGGCCTTTTATATTTCGCAGTACAGAAGAAAGTACAGGAGTTTCTCCTTTAGCATCATAGTCAGCATAAGTCGGATGTACTATCCTGAAAATTATCAATATATGCAGTTTTTTCTCATATGCCGTACACTCTGCATAAATGTATCTTTATACTAATAAGTATAATAAAAATAAAATTTGGATGAGTTTCCACTATTAGTACAGTCATTTTATGGATTTTTTTGAGATTTGGTACTTTTTTTCCGACTTAAGGTTTGAAAATACAGAAAGTTTCTGTAGATTACGAGAAAAATAGTGGCTGAAAACCTCCAACGAAGGAAAATGTCTTAATTTATATATATATATATATATATATATATATATATATATATATATATATATATATATATATATATATATATATATATATATATATATATATATACGATTTTCCGGAAAAGAACACTTATATCTTCGAAAATAAGCATTTTAGAAGGAAAAGTTTCGAACAAAAGTTGTTCAGCATTAAATTTTACATAGGAATTGACTATTCTGAATTCAATTTTCATCGAATTTTCCAAGCATTGGATGGGAAAACAAAATATTTTCGAATAAGAACTAAATTGCATTTGGCTGGTAAATATGGTACGATAATTTTATATTGGGGTATATATCGTAACAGTAAATGATTATAATTAAGAATTTTCCAATATTTGCCCTAATTTTCCGGGTTAGGAAAAAAATTATTTTTTTCAATCTTAGTGTATAATATGTCGATTTTTAGGTTTTATAGAACTCTGATAACGATTTTTCAGTTCATTTTGTCGTGAAAAGTCATTGAAAACGTACATTTAGAAAATGGAAAACTTTTTTTTTTATTATGGTGTGTGACAGATCAATTCTTTTGTTTTTTTGGGTTCGGAAAACGTTTTTTCAGTTAATTTTGTCACGAAATTCAATTGTTTTCGTTAGTATGTAGAGCAATAAGAAAAAACAAATTATATAAAATTATAAAAAAATTAAAAAAATTCTTGATCTCCCGCGCGTTTAAAATTCTCGATCGAGCACCACTGCGTTAAATCTTTCGATGCGCTGGACTATGTATGTAGCACCACTGCAATGAATTTGTGCGCAAGCGTTCAATCATATGATGCTCTGTTATTGTATACGTTAAACGTTATTATAAAATATTTACAGCTGAGCTGTTGTGTATTCCGTGTAAACAATTATTTTATTGATATATTTGATTAAAAAATCGTAAAAGTAAAAAAAACGTTTTCAAAACCCTAAAAAATATAAGAATTGATCTGTCACACGCCATAATCAAAAAAAAAAGTTTTCCATTTTCCAAATGTACGTTTTCAATGACTTTTCACGACAAAATGAACTGAAAAATCGTTATCAGAGCTCTATAAAACATAAAAATCGACATATCATACACTAAGATTGAAAAAAAAATAAAAAGTTTTCCTAACCCGGAAGATTAGGGCAAATATTGGAAAATTCTTAATTATAATCATTTACAGTAACGATATATACCCCAATATAAAATTATCATACCATATTCACCAGCCAAATGCAATTTTTTCTCTTATATAGTTCTTATTCGAAAATATTTTGTTTTCCCATCCAATGCTTGGAAAATTCGATGAAAATCGAATTCAGAATAGTCAATTCCTATGTAAAATTTAATGCTGAACAACTTTTGTTCGAAACTTTTCCTTCTAAAATGCTTATTTCCAAAGATATAAGTGTTCTTTCCCGGAAAAACACGGAAAATCGTATATATATATATATATATATATATATATATATATATATATATATATATATATATATATATATTAATTATTACAATTTTACATTCTTCCATTTTAGATTTTCTTATTTTGTACCTAGCCTAATTTATTTGATAGATGTACAAATTGTAAATACCTTGCTTTTGCCAAAGCCATCTCAGCAATTCAGAACTGCGGGATCTTGCCATTATGTTAATATTAATACCATAAAAAACAACAGTCACAATTAATAAACAATAATAATGAAAACTAATTATTACAGGAAGTACCGCGATTCATACAAACTAAGAAAACGAAAATGTTACCGATTTCAAAATGAAATAACATAGTAAATACAATGTCACCTGATGAATTCTGCTTTCTGATTGACTGATGCGTATGCTGTGTTTTATATTATTACAAGTGCAGATACTGTGTTTGAATTTTGATTTTAAACGACACAATAATATACTGCGTTTTGCTCAACTGAATTTTCGTTATATTGCTCCAAATCTTTTATTTTGTATGTGTACAAGGTAGTACAAAACCTATTATATGCATATATGTCAAAACAGATTTTGATCAAAAATACATATAGGTACTGTGTTTCTTCTTGGGAAAGCCGTATTCTCAAACATCATTGTTTGATCAAAACCTTATTTATTTGTTACTAAACTTGACAAGATGATATTTAAGAGATGTATCTTGAGAAAATTTTACAATTGGAAACTAAGATTATACCATATCTCATGATTATCTATGAGATGTGTATCCAGTAGTTAACTGAATGATAAATCAATCAAGTATTCCAACTATTACAAGTTATGTTTATAAACATCTGTGGAATTCAAGCTACATATGCGCACTATATTATCGGATTGTTGATGTTGATGATTTTTCACTTTTAGATTTCCTGAGATCAAATTCATCAAATTTATTTCTCTTTCTGTATTCCTGATGTTCAGTTAAAACGACATTTCTTTCCACAAATATTTAATGGAACTAAAATCCGTATAAGACAATGTAACTCATGGGACAATAAAAATGATAAGTAATGCAATTTCTCACTAGCGGAAGGAATTACAACAAAGGAATGATTCTATTTTCTGAAATTAATAGCTGCATATTCAGTTTCAGTCTGAGTAACTTCCGACTCCCACTTATTTGTATCGGCGGCAACAATGCTTAATTTTTCACTTAAGTGAGAACATTGTTTCTTTGCTAATGCCTTCATGGATATGTCAGCGCACTGCTCGGATGACTGTACAAATTGAAGGTCTATGTCACCACGCACTTTGCGTTTAGAATGATATTGCATAACAATATGTTTAGATCGTTTGTGATACTCCGGATTGTTTACAGATTCTTATCGCAGATTGGTTATCAACATACATCGTCCCCCAGTCAATATTCACTCCGTGTTCACAGAACATGGTTTTCAACCAAATAGCCTCTTTTACACCAGTGCAATATATTCGGCGTCATTTGTTGAATGAAATATAACACTTTCACGTTTATTTGTAATGGTATGTAATGGCTTAGTGTGCATGCAAGAAGTCTACTAGATAACTCCCCTACTTCCATACAGCAAACAAATTTTTACACCCTGTCAATGATCTTCTTTAATATTAAGAAACTGACTTACATTATTTAACTCAATATCAGGGCGAGTTAAGAGCGCCAAGAAAAGCAAGGGCTCTACTGCTTTTCTATAAGGTAATCGCTAAATTATTCTTTCTTCCTAACTTGTCATTGGACTTGTCCCTTTTGCTACGTGTGTTCCAGGGTCCGCTGAAACAGTAGAAGGTTTAGTTTCATCCATGGAAAAATGTTTTATTACCTTCCTTGCATAGGCATTCTGGAATATATTGATTTCTCTAACAGTCATATTCCTTTGTGTCTGCAGGCCTACAAATTGCTTGGCTGGTTTCATTGTTATCAGGAAAATCTGCTTTAGATATGACAGAACATTTTATATTCCGTTCTAACATTTGGACATTAGAATACCGTCATCCACATACAGGACCAGAAAAACTAAATCCTGATTCAATGTACCAACAAAGACATAGCTGGCACTTAATAAAGTTGAAATTTTTCATAAAATTCACAAATGTTTTATTCTAGCAACGAGGACTTTGCTTCAAACCATATGAGATACGCTGTAGCTTGAATATAAAACTATTTTGACATTTTCATATCCAGGGGGTTGTAGCATATACAACTCCTCTTGAAACTTTAATGTGGTCTTGACATTGAACTTGGCTATTTCAAGGTCATCTTTGTCTGCTAATGTCAATAAAAACCAAATCGACTCATAACGAACTACTGAAGCAAATGTTTCAAAGAGTCTTCGAGTGAAACTCTTCGCTAGAAGACGAGTTTTGCATCTTTGGATCCTCCCAACTTATATCCATTTTTCATATTTACACCTATCAACTGCCAACGACCCGCTTATTTCCTAGAAGCTTCTATAGACTCTTGTTTCTGTAGTATTGTCACTTCTTCATTCATCGCAGTCTTTCAGTTTTCAGCTTCTGAACTAGACATTGCATGTTCATATGTTAGTGGAAAATTTTCAGGCTAGAAAGCTTATGATTGAAAATAGATTGGTTTTCTCAAAACACTTCTGTTACGGAGTAGCGACGGCTCAATATTCTTCTCCTCAACTTATCACAAAGGCGATAATTTCCTGATTCTCCTTCGAAAACCTAGTCCTACTAACATTAGTTTCAAACTTCTAGTATTAAACTTTGAGGTTTGCTTCTCTTTAGAAATATGTAGTAGGGGATGCTACCAAAAAATCGTGAGTGTTTTACTTCGGGTTTTCCATTTGAACCATTTTCAATAAGCAGTGACATCATCCTTTTGCTTCAATAATGTTCTATTCCAATCACAGCTAGTGGTTTTAATTGCCTCTGACCTTAAGTAATTTGAAACATTTCTTGCTACGAGCATTGACCTGGGACTATTCACAAGAGTGCGTATCCCACGCTTCATTCAACTATTATGTTGATGACAGTTAGTAGAGTAGGATTTTTCAAGGATAATGTGTTTTTCTGTAAGAAAATTTTTGAAATGATTTGACAACTCAGTTTTATCGTCAGACCGAAGAATTTTAACTTTGTTGTCTTTTTATAGTAGCATGAGAGCTTCAAATACTTGAAATTTTACCTCAGACTTTTCCTTTAGAAAATATCCTTAGGCAATAAAAAATATATCTTGCCGATTGATAATTCAATATCTGTAGGCCGCAGACATCGCTTTGTATCATTTCACCAGGCTTCAATGATTTATGACGTTTGACGCATAAGGCTTACACGATTACTTGGCAAGAATACATGTTCACAAAAAATATCAATCTTGGCCTTTGATATTCGTCGTAATCCTTTAACTGCAGTAAATTTCTCAGTATTTTCAATTGTTTGAACATTAATATTTCCAAGAGCACCTCCATCTGTGGCTGCTAACAGTTTATTATCAGCAATTACAAGAAACTGAAGAATTTCCGTCTTAAATTGACAAATTCACAGTGTGAAGTTATTATGCATGTTTGCACTGGAATCTGCAATCCACAAGTTATCATCGGTTTCTAAGGTACCAGTGAAAAATGGAATCACATATATATATATATATATATATATAAGTTCGCCCTGCCCTGCATCACATTCTGCACTTCCCTGCTCTTTGTTTTTGTTTTGCTTTTCATTTTCTAGCATCTTTTTACATGTAATTGCACTTTGTAGACTGCGTAGGCTGTAGCCTAGGGCCCCAAATTTGTAGAGGACATATTAGTCAGAGACGCCTAATATTCGGAACGCAACTAAAAAATAGAATAGTTTGAATCTTCCTTATTTATGCAGTTTGACTGTGATAACTTAATTGATGAATTTGCTAGGAATAACATTCGGTGCAAATTATTGTAAATTTATGCAATTTGTATCTATACCCATAGATGTTGAAGGATCCGAATGAAATTAATAGTCCCGAATATAAGTTATATTTATAAAATTTTCAGTATTGTTTTCATGGTCAAGTTGTATAAATACATTAAAATTATGTGGGGGGGCAGACAAAATTACCTGTCTGGGGCTGCAAATTCATTAAATCTGACACTGAATATCTCATGTATTGGAATATTCAACAGTATACCTTAAAATTTATTAGGAATATCGTGCATTTGTCCTCATTCAAGGGCTCTCTATATTTCTTTCACTTACAAAATACTTGAGACTGCGCATGCACCTACACTAATCCAATTAATCAAAATTGATATTACCCTTCTATAAAAACTTTTCGCCAGCAATTTAGATATGGTAATTCCTTCACTTTTGATATACGATGAAATCCTATTCAAACTCATATTATTTGTTAGTACTAGTACATATTTTCATTCCGAAACCTACAAAACGACATTATATTTCGAAGTTAAACTCATTCCGCGTCCTTTTCTCCCACCTCAATGATACAATCATTATTTTCGTACATACAATATTGCTGTAGAACGAACAATGTTGCGAACACGTTTTAGGATTTTTTGAACACAAGGCTAAAAATGTATTAGAATTTTTCTACCGATACAACATTTTGCTCATGTGGTGATTTGGTAATACATAATTGTGGTCTTCATTGACTAATTTAAACCATCGTGTAATTTAGATATGGCATGTTCATCAAAAATAGCGAGTATCAATTCTTTCACAATCTCATCTTGAATTGTAACAGTAATTAATATTAAAAATTACCCATTTCTGGTTAAAATAAACAACATCAAACAATCAGATATTGAGATATGAAGCCATCACAGCTGGTTATTACAAAAGATTGAATTCTACATTATTTTTTTATTCCTGGATTTCTATAATTTTGAACACATTTTTATTTATATTATATTCAATATATAATCTTAATTGTAAACTGTCTCCGTGTAAATAACATATTGTTCTTTCTTATTATATAGTGCCTGTTTAATCATATATTTCCTCACCTCCTTTATTTGGGTAGTATATATGTAACTAAATATGTAAAACTTACCAAGTACCTGGTGCATTGACATATTATTCTCATAGTTTCGTAATTTATTAGTAAGAAAATATACTAACGCAAATGAATTTTAATAAAAAAATGAGCTTAATTCTGTAAATAGTACCTAGTAGATAAACTAACCGTGAAGCAATCATATTCAGTAAAACTATCAAGATTCGGTTCATTTTATAGTGGAGCCACATGTCATATTTCTCGTTCACTCCGTTTGTATGGAATAGATAATTCAAAGCTGCTATCTTCCAGAACTTTTTCTTAATCAGCTGAAGAAACGACTCGAAGCGGTTATACACAAATTGAAAGTGTGAAGTGACCTTAAGAGGTTGAATGGAACGTAGTTCAGAAGGATCAATTTGTAAGTTTTGAGTTATATTTATGGTCTCACTTCAAACGTTGAGTATATATAATATTTTCCAAGAATGCCGAAAACTTAAATAACTTAAATTTTACACAGACTATTACAAGATAAGGAACATCAAAGGAAGTAAGTCATGTTCAAATTTCTTTTATTTTTGAGGTACAGGGCTAAAATGCTTTATATTCGACATTTACAACAAATAAATAATTTACATTTTTACTCTCGGATTTTGTCGTATTTTTCACAGTTTTTCTACAAAACAAAAATTTTCTGTCGAGTTGATTTAATAAACAATTGATGTTCTCTTGATGAATTGATGAACACAATGAAACAATTTAAAATCAGTATCTTTATGAACTATGGGCAATTGGAACAGGAAATGAAAAAATTGAGGGAATTGAGGTGCTGTCATGCAATAGGTTCACCATGGCCAAACTACCTATTTCCAAATTTTCTATTTAAAAATTCTCTTGCAGTTCAGGACTGCCACACCGTCATGCATGCATTACATTCTTCTAATAATAATATTGAATCGTGTTTCTTCTACCGAAGTTTAAGTTTATCCCACAAGAAATTATTGATAGAGTTCACCTGTCAAACGATTGGTTCTCCGAATTGGTCCGATTAAGGAATCGTCAATTATACCTGACCACACATTAATACAAAAACCATACCTACTGAGGATTTTTTATAATGGTTTGAATGTCGTCACTCCAATAGTCCATGTTATGCATATTGAGTTACAATTTGTAGAGCTAAACTTATTTTTCATTATTTCTTTTTTACAGATGCCATGGATTTCTTTGTTTCATAGCCAACTCTAAACTATCGAAGTCAAGTCAGATTCTGTTCCAATTGATCAAAGTTCATATAATATTCTGATTTCTAAGTCGACAGAATTTTTTTTGTTGAGAAACCTTGAGAAATACGTCAAAGACCGGGAGGAACTTTTCACAAAAAATCATCGCAAAATTGAAATAAAACATTTTCACAATACCCTACTAATTTATTCGTTCAATTTAAGCATAATAGACTCTCCGTCAGTAGTTCCTTCAAAAGATTATTATTTTTTCAAAAAATGGCAGCCTGTAGGAAGATACTATGATAAACTAACATTGATTCAATTCGCTTTCGCTCTACTCAATCAAATGAAAAAAATACTCAACACCGTTTTTAACACATTTCTAACCATACATCTCAAAAACAAAAGAAAACAGTTCCTATCGTTTGGTAATATGCATTGTACTTTTTCCAATGTTACTGTCTACTAACCACCAATTTGAACGTGACTATTAAACGTGTTTAGCTTGGAAAATTACTTTATTGTTTTATCGGTAACCTACGAATTTCATTATAAAACTTCATAATGAAGAATGATTCCTAGTGTGATGTAGCTTTTAACAATTTCACTCGCGCAAAAATAATTAGAACAATTAGAATTCAAATTATATAATATTCAAACTCCAACATGTAAGTCTTTTGAACTAAGTTCAGTTTGCTCGATATATGATTGCTTCTAATATATTCTTACATATCAGTTCATAAATTGAAAGTACAAGCATTGGAATATTTGTAAATAATATTTCTATTTCCGGCGTCTATTTATCTATTTGTAAGGAGCTGATATTCTAAAAATATGAGCGCATATTTTTACAAGGAAATAATATAGTCTTATGATTCCCTCGTTCAAATGGGATTATGAAATCAATTGTTCAAAGTAAAAATGGTCTCCTCATATGTGATATTTATCTGAATGTGATTATTGTATAGTATATCCGAGAGTGTTTCAGTTCAAAGTTTGTTTGTTAATGGTTTGTTCAACCATAGACTGTTAGTGAGAGATTTTAATTTTGTTTACGCCATATTCAAAATAAACAATTATATTCATAAATACATTTGTTTTTTGTTTCCAATTCCATACAATCAGCTATATGCTTCATATATTCCAATTTCACCTATTTCCTTCACCACAAATTAAAAACGTAAACTTATGATTTGTAGGAACTATCTAAACGTTCTTTAGAGTAAGTAGTAGATGAAACTGTAAGATTAAGTTTGTTGGAAGTAAACTCCTTTCAAGTGCGTAGTACATTTAACAGCTCCAGAACATGGTGATAATGTTAGTATTGTGGCATGTGGAGATGCCTTGGAGCAGATTATGGTAAGCTAAACCACCAGTCAGTGTTGCCAGGTTAGGGGTTTCCCCCCTAAATTTGGGTAGGTATTTTAGGGGTAAAATTTATTTATGTTATTTAGATAATTTCTTTTGCTTATTTTTAAACATTTCAAATTGTTGAATTAATCAACCGATCAATAACAACATTTACAAGCATAACATGATTTCCGTCATTCAAATATGCGCGGCTATCTGCGTCATAACCCTAGATAAGTAAGTAGAGGGCGACACGGCCTAGAAACGTGTGCCACGAATCACAAGCAGGAAGCTT
This sequence comes from Endomychus coccineus, assembly GCA_958510875.1. Taxonomy (NCBI): domain Eukaryota; kingdom Metazoa; phylum Arthropoda; class Insecta; order Coleoptera; family Endomychidae; genus Endomychus; species Endomychus coccineus. The sequence goes on from OY294067.1 coordinate 211,934,506, forward strand.
AAGACTCATATTTTATAATTTGTATATTATTTTTAGATTAATTGAAAGTTCCGGGGTTTATTTCAGATTTTAGGGGGATTTGCAGCGCCATCTGGGGGTTATTGGGCGAAGCTACCTAGCAACTCTGTCACCAGCTATCTCATATGGATTATGGGATATGGGATTATTGACATTAGATAGGGAACTGACATTAACAGTCAAAGTATAAAAACAGATATTGAGTGAATACAATTGTAAAAAGAATTGAGTTACATTTTGATTCCAGGAAAACAAAATTAATTTTTTGTCTCCTGTTCAAAACATTATTACAAGGATTCACGAAACTACGTTTCGACTATAACCTTAAGATAGATGCTAAACAACTCCTGCAAATTTAGCAAATGCAAAAAAAAAACAAGCAGTCACCGAGCACTGCTGACAGAAGTGAAAACTGACATTATGAAGTAACCCATGTATTTTATGTTATCTTTAAATTATTGTAGCATCCGAAATTACAATTTTATTATTTTTAAATAAAAATTAATATAATTAGTTTTTCTTTAGTTTTCACAACTTTTTTTTTCTGTGGAGAGGAAATGCTTTAAGCACACCGTCAGCATTATCTATCACTCACTCTATATTACAGCATGCCTTCTAAAACCTCTCCGATCTTCATCCATATCCCGGAACCGCTTATCGCATTACTTCAGGATATGGACTGCGTCTTTCTCTTTGTTTCTCGATATTATATCGATGTGAGTTTACTTTGATGTTTTATGGAGACATTTTGTAACGGTGAGCCGAGCGTTATATTTTCTAACATAAATCTGAACTGAAATTACTCCAGACTTAATATTTTCAGATAAGTGAATAGGTTTGAAAGCCTATCTCACTGCTAGTAATACTTGTACTTGTAACAGTCGGCTGGGTATTATTTCAGGTAGCGTTAATACCTCATCGACGTGTTATGTGAAAATTGAGAGAATTGTTTGTTGGAACCTGCTCGGGTATCAGAGATCTTAGTTGATCCGTGTACCCTTAAGGTTCTTTGAAGCTGCCACCACTAGGTGTATATTTCAGCCCACCTAGAAGCTGTTTTTGACTACGATGCCTTGATCTCTCTCAAGGGACCGCCTCGTACAATTACTAATACTTATATCTTCATATCTATCCAAGCGTAAATTCTGAAAGTCGTTTCGCTGGAGAGGTGATTAGGAATTACCAGTTAAACTCGTTAATCGAATTAAATAATAAATATATTAATAAGAAAACTCTTACTGAGTTTTTATTGTTATTAATAATTATATTTTTGATTCTACCGGCTAGCTTTTTATCTTTTTAATTTGATTGTATTTGAACTTTGAATTAATGTTTATGAAGTTTTTAAACTTTTGAAGTTTATCTGAAGTTTATCTATAGAATAATTTTATATGGAATTAAACACAATGCTCTTTGATTTCACAATATTTAATTTCTATGACTCTTCTTATCTCGGGTAATCAAATTTTATGTTTCACAAGATCTATGATATAACCTTAAAATCACTTTTACAACTAATATTTGTTTATACTGTTATAATCAACAATCTTCCTTTTACTTTACAGATAATACTGATAATATGATGTAGAAATTATAAACAAACTTACGTTTAGATAATATCCAAAAGTGTGTTTAACAATGTTGGCAATGTTCAATTTACTTTTTTTTAATTTCGTTGATTCACTTTTTACACAATACTCTGCTATTTCACGATAATCACAGGTAACTAATTTTGGTTACTTCTTCTTGAGAATCAGGAACTGTTGATAATACTTTGTTTTATTCTTTTAGATAAGATATAAAACTTGTCGATGCTTTATTGAAATTATATCGAAGAATGGCAATCGTTGGATACTTCTTATAAATTGGAGGTTATTACAACCTTTTACTTGGTTTAGATACTTGGAACACTTGTTGACTTTTAATAATTTTTACTACCTTCGGTTACTTGGAACTTATTGAAGTTTGGAACACTTGAGTTCACTGATGTTTATTTTTATAAGCTTAGGTTAGAAATTTGTTGGTGAGTTGCCAGAGAAGCACAGTCTCTACTTAGATGTTAATGCAAACTTTTATTAACTTCGGTTACTTGGAACTTATCGAAGTTTGGAACGCTTGAGTTCACTGATGTTTATTTTTATAAACTTAGGTTAGAAATTTTTGGTGAGTTGCCAGAGAAGAACAGTCTCTGCTTAGATATTATTGCAAACTGACTTGGCTTGTCTTTCAGATCCTTTTATAGGCCTCCAAAACCGACGCTACATTGATGTCATTTTCCACCTATTAGGTGCCTCCTTTTCATATCAAGAATGCCAAGTTAATTGTTGTGAAATTGACAGAAGTTTCTCATTGTTACCAGCCTGACACTAGGAATTCGTCTTGACCAATCAGAATTTAGTATTCTATAATTTTTGAATTATTGGAGATTTTCAACTTATTTTAATTGATAGTGATTCCTTCTTTTTAAATTAATATTGCCTACATTTTTCCACACACTTTGGTATAATATAACCTATGATTGGGTTATTATTAATATGATTATTCCCATATTTATGGTTTTCTTGACAGTTACTTATTCTTAAATCTAATACATACTATATTATATCAATAACATTCTTTTAACATTACATAACTCAAATTTACGAATCCTAACTTATATCTATAACATTATTCAATGTTTTGTACTATCTCATGATAGTTTTGTAATCACTTTAATTATGATTTCTGCCTTCGTTACACACTACGTTTCTTCACTTTCACTGAAGTTCTTGTTTATCACTTCTTATTCTATTACATTGTTGTTTATTATGTTTTACATTGTTAATTTTAATATCCTAACTATTATTTAGCTTTTACTATTGTTTTTAATTCCGTATAAATATCTTTTATTTGATCTTTTCTGATTTTCAAAGTTCGGTAAGTTATTATTTTTAAATTTTTATTGTTTATGAAATGAAATCATAACAATACATTGAATAAAAGTTAACAAAAATTAGGACTTTAAAATTCAACAAACGATCATAAGATTAATCCAAAATTTAGAAATGGGAATGATACATAAATTTAAAGACGTCAAGTTCAGGTTCACCCCAAATGGGAACCTGTGAAACCGTTATCAATGTCGCTAGTTCTACCCCTCTCTCTCTCTCTCTCTCTCTCTCTCTCTCTCTCTCTCTCTCTCTCTTCTTGTATAGAACACACAAAATAGCCTAAATGACTGAAAAAACATACATTAACAAAATAAACATTGGCGGGCGGAGCATGGTCTGAAGGTTAAATAACCACATCATATTATATCGTCGATTCAGAGGTTGAAGTCAATATAACAGTTGTTCTTTGGCAATCAAAATGCACTAACTCTGTTGGTCTAATATCACAATTCCCTCTCGAACCCCTTGTAGTAATAAGGCACAAAGGATTTAAACACTCGATTTCTACGTCGGATTAAATTTGGTATGATAGGAAATTGTCACAAAATGATTTTTTAAAGGAACAAACACTTTCCGCGAGACACGAAAGACGCGAACAAGTCCAGCGCTGCTTCAGCCCTAGGGATGCATAACCCTTGTTGCATTGTTAATTTAATCTCTATAAATTTCTTGAACTTGATTTGTATAATCTTGACTAACATTATAATAATTGATTTGATTTATACATGACTTGACTTAATGCAACAATGGAGCATCCCTGTGGACATAAAGCAAGCTGAACTTACCGAACAAGTACGTGTTGGAAAACTACCGAGTAGGTGGTTGAGAACGGTCGAGTAGATGGTGGGGCACCCCACGCGCAAAGCTTAGAAAATATGTTTCACTTAGAATACAGGGAGCAAAGCACGCCCATGAGTTATAACAACAGCCAATAGGAATCGAACTAGGCGAAAGAATCGCTCTGCTCAACTCCATGTGGACTTTTCCTGACTCCGGGAAAAAAGTACCATTGACCTCGTGCCGTGCTTACGTTTGTAAAGCATGGTTCATGGCTGGCTCGTCAATGCGACAGGAAAGAGGGTTCAGCTTACACACGTCTCTAGACATATCAAACATATCGTATGTTCATTTCTAGATATAATAATTCATAAAACTTTCAATTTGAATTAAATCAAATTATTTAAAGGCCCCCAAAAAAAAAGTATAATTCGTCGGATTACGTTGATTAAACGTAAATATCTACATTGTTGTATACGTTGATGTTCACGTTCGTGTTTACGTTGATGTTACGTTTTTTCTCTCTCTGCTCTTATATTTATACCGTAATATGGTTGATACCCAATTTTACGGTATTTTCTGTCTTAGTGATTTATCTCTCTGTGGGTTTTCAGTACTTAATCGCACTATGTATCTTTCCTGTGAGTATCTGTTTTTTACCAAAATATTGTTTTATCCCAATATTAAGGTACCTGTGTCTTAGTACTTTACGGCCTTTGGATATTTCCTGTGTTTTTCGTTTTTTAACGATGTTACGGTTTCTGGGATTCCAGTACTTTATCACGCTATGGATGTTTCCTGTTGTGTATCTGTTTTAACCAAGATGTTTTGGTTACTGGGTTTCCAGTACTTTATCACGCTATGGATGTTTCCTGTGGTGTTTCTGTTTTGAACCAAAGTATTGTTTGTTTCCAATATTAAGGTACCTATGTTTCAGTACTACATCGCTTTGTTGATATTTCCTGTGTGTTTCAGTAAGTCATCTAGGATAACTTACTCTTCTGGAACATATGGTTCTCCGTATCAGCCGCAATCTATCCGTCACCTGCTTCTCAGTAACATGCGACTGGGAGTCCCATAATCTATCCAGGGTCTGGGTGCCTGTTGGTCCGCGGGAGCATGTCTACTCCTACCCTTGATCCTGCTGGCAACAGAGCCACGAGCATTCCCCTATCCGCCACCTGTGGACTCGCCTGGTTGCGGTTTTCAGGCTCCGCACAAAAGAAGAGGCTCCTGTTTTCCTGGTTAGTTTTCACAACTGTCAGCATTTCAATCAACAATTATACACATTTTTATATTTGATAATAAAGAACATATAATGGGCGGTACAATCCCTGTAAAGAGTATGAATGTAACCCGATAGCCATTATAATAAATACACATTATTTTATTTTCAAAACATATTGTTTATTGATATTTACATCGATGTAAATGAAAGTAGTGTTAAACAGCATTTTCTTCATTTGCGTCGACTTTATCGATAACTTCGACGATACTTAAATTATTAGATTAGATCCAAGCATGAAACATACTGTGGAATCTGGTGTGCTCATATATAAAAACAAGCTACTATTAACGATCACACATAATTAAATTATTACTTTTTACTCTGTAATAATTAAAGTATAAGTTGTACCTATTGCAAAAAAAGGTCCATTATTTCAGTTAGCATAAAAATATAACTTTCTCTCTGCACGAGGACGGAGGATTGAGTAAATGAATAACGTCGAGTATATGCGCGCTGTTGTAGCTGTATACAGTGTATAGTGTGTATACGCAGTGTATACGTATACCTGTCTTGTATACCGTAATCGAGAGCACTCGCTCACACGGGCAGGCTCATCAACACCGCCTCAGATATGTGTAAGCGTATAGAGAGACTGCTTGACGCCCGACCCGAATCCCGCACGGCCGCAGTTGCGCACGCAGCAGTATACATAATACCTAATATATATAGCTACAGCGTGACGGGACGTGACGGACTCATGGTTTTATCCCTCATCTGAAATAGCCCGACGCGCCTAAAGAAGTTTTCACTTAAAAAAAAATTATGGTACGTCAGATGTCATGGCGGGTACAAGAACTGTCAAGGCAGACGGTGGAAGTGTTATGGCGGGTATACGAACTGTCATGGCCGACAGTGGAAGTGCCAATGTTTTAACGTTTCTATGAACTATTATAGATACCTGCCAATGCCACTTAAACACTTAACGTAAAAGCTGCGCGGAAAACCACGACTCAATTCCAAATATGGCTGATGTTGTAGCCATCCATGAATGAACCGATGAACTACGTGACAATGTCAGAACAGTTAACGTCAAAGGAAAGCATCAGTAGATACAGAGGCCGAGTTCCGGCTTCCGGCGCGGGAGTTGTGCGCGTAACTTCCGCGCTGCGATGAAGCATGAAGCTAAAGCAGCCATAGAGTACAGTGACTCTTAACCATAGAGCTGTGGCATCTAACATAGATCATACAGCTTGACGGTTTATCACGGTCGTATATACAGGTCTGGAAACTCGAGGCTGTTTCCTATATGAGAAATGAGTCCGCTAAGCTTCATCTGTTGCGTAGTACCAAAAGGGTGGCACATGAGTCGAGGGATGTTCTCTGTCACGTATACGTGTTTGAACGATATGGTGCCTAATCCTGACATCCTGACAACACACTTCGATCCATGCGCCAGCTGGTGGCTGAGTGAGGGACTACGAGTTTGGCGACATGTAAGAGACTCTTGTCAAACATAGAGCTTCCATATACGACCGTGAGGTATATATATGGAGCATAGAATGTGGGATTATCGAATAGATGAATGGGTACCCTTTAAGGTTACTTCATAGAGACGCGAATTGCGATTTGCAAATTACGAATAATGTTCTCATTGGTCAATTTGAATTTAAAAAAATGGCGGGGAAAGATCACCGACGATAGTTTAATTTCTGGCGAATTCGCAAGATTTGAAATCTGGGGGCGGGAATCTTGACATAGTTTCAATATTTTGCGAACATTCCCGCGAATTATGGCTCGAGCATGCGCTTAGGGATAAAAGTAGTACAGAAGAAGAAGATAACCCCATCAATCATCATTATACTTTGTTTACTCGGGTCATTTGCTTATTTGTGTAGCTTCTCTTTCTTTATTTTTATATTACATATTGTTAATTGGTACGAAATGAATCCTGATCCTGATGAGGTATCTAAATTATAAATTTATATATTTTGGCTAGAAATAACTTTACTAAATGTATTTTTAATACTGTGATAGCATTCTCAGTCTATCGCAACACAAACAACATAATTGCATTGAGTTTGCACAGTCTGAAGATGTGACTGAAAGTTCCCAAATGCTTGCAGAAAAGTCTGCAGATCTGAAGGAAACAAACCTATTTTTGTTTGTTTTACTCTCTTTTAACCATACATGAACAGCAATTGCACGCCTTCGTCGCCAATGAAATAATTCTTCATCCATAATATTAGATTACAAAATAAATTATTATCTAATCATACACAAACAATAAGAAAATGTTAGGTTATAAATGTCACATATAGCTTAGTGAAAAATAATATCCCTAAAATAGTTGCGAAGTTCGCGGGTATATAGAAATAGGACGCGACTTGCTATTTGCGAATGCGAATATTAGCAATTCGTAAATCGCAATTCGCACCTTTATGAAGTAAACTTTAGATAATTTAACATAGAATTATAAAGATGAATAAACCTAAAAGATTCCCACGAAACCATCGAACTGTTATATTAGTCTAGTCGAGGACCCCTGCAACCTTAGTTTTGCCCGTACATAGCATGATCTTAGGGAAAATATAAACAGGGAGAAACGTATATAGAAACCGAAGTACAGGGGGACCTCTATCTCAATAATGATTTGAACTGTTTCGGCATAACGCTTTTTACCTCTATTCCTATAATTAGCTTTATGCTCACGCCATACTATCATCTAGCTCACCCTTGTTGATCGTACTTGAGTGTAACCACGGCCGTATATACAGGTCTGGAAACTCTATGTTTGACATGAGTCTCTTACATGTCGCCAAACTCGTAGTCCCTCGCTCAGCCACCAGCTAGCGCATGGATCGAAGTATGTTGTCAAGATGTCAGGATTAGGCGTCATATCGTACAAACACGGTCGTATATATAGACCTATTATCCAAAGGAGACGGAACATCTCATTTATAGAACTCCATTTGCCTTGTCGCAATGATTACATGAAGTATTACAAAGAAAACCAACGGACCTCTTTGTCGTCGAGTCATAATTACTCCTTATTGGCAACGCTGTAACTATGATTGAAAACTTGGTACCACTTGTAAGGCAGCACCGCTTAGAAATAGCTACGAGAAATACCGAAGCTGTCAAATTGCGTAGTACAGAACAAAGTTCCCATTCATAAAAGGTTCGCGGCTTTGTCGCCTTCTGAACAAATGATGCAATGGAATGGAATAGTTCCATATTAAAAAAATTTAATATTCTATAATTCGATTATATATTCGAGGTTACCATAAATTATGGAATATTTTTCAAAGAAAACGACATTTCAACAATATTACTTCTAATATAACCAATAAATAATGCTATGGAAGTTCTTATAATAATTACAAATCTCAATCCGGCACACAGAACAACTAATCCGGTAACAGCACATTCCATACTGTCATACTTGTAATATACAGCTATCCGAGTGGCCCGAAATTTTGGGAATGTCTGATCGTGTTTAAATGTAAACAATTTTGTCTCCTTAGGATAATAGGTCTATGATCGTATACGTGCTAGAGAACATCCCTCGACTCATGCGCCACCCTTTTGGTACTACGCAACAGATGACGCTTAGCGGACTCACTTTTCACATAGGAAACAGTCTCGAGTTTCCAGACCTGTATATACGACCGTGAGTGTAACATAATACTTAATTCTTCAATAACTTACGCGGCGTAACTACAACTGACATACATATGAATTATATCATAGTTATGCACTTTATATTCAATCTTGTAAGATGTTCCTTAATCTTAATTGTTTCCCGTTTATAAATTAAATAAGTCTTTAACATTGAGTTTGTGGAGCCTTTTACCTCTAATTATATCTCTATGATCGCTACACAGACATTCTCTGTGCCTCTATGGTTGAGGAGTTTGCTTTATTTATCAGAAACAGAATGCAAAAGTTTTTATGCTAATTTCCAATACAGGAACGAAAATTCTGATACAGAATCCGTATACAGTACACTTAACAAATGTTTTATTTTTGAAGAAAACTTTTTTAACTATTTGCATGTAATTTTCTTCCACATTTGAGAACGGTTCACGAACCGGGACTACTTAATATCCAAATCGTGTAGTGGGAGAGGCCCATGATTTATTTTTTCGAGCCCTAAATTGTTGAAACAGTTAATACATAAAATGGCCGCGGTTGATCCCTCTAGGTACGACGATCTTTGTAGGTTGTGTGCAACCAAAACAACTATGATCTCAGGAATAAATATTTTCGAAAATGAAGGTTCCCTAAGACAAATCAGTAAGAAAATTGAATCATGCCTCCCGGTTCATGTAAGTTCTTTACAAGTTAAGTTTTATCTAAAAATGTAACTGAGTTTTTCATCAATTTCAGATACATCCATCTGATGAATTACCAAAAATGATATGTGGAAGTTGCTTATACAAGTTAGATTTATTCTTCGATTTTCGGGAAAGATCAATTCGGACAGAACGACTTTTACTGGATTTAATTAAAGAACTAAATTCCAATAAGGTTCAAGAACAAAGTTTCAACATAATCTCTATGCCTATGGATCATACTGGTCTAATCATGGTCCCACATCATCAGTTAATAGGGACACAGCATAATGTACAAAATGTAGAAATTGATTTATCACAACTGAATCAACGTGAAGGAATAATTATAGGCCATGAAATTGTATTAGCAGCACATAATGTTGCTATTCATAATCATTCCCTTGATGGTATCAATTTGAATCATGAATTGGCAAATCAAGATCTTTCTAAACATAGCTTACAAACTCAAGATTCAATTTTGATTGAGGCCGGAAATTCCCACAATATTCAAAGTGCACAGTTTTCAGAAAACACTTTGGCTATCATAGACCAGCAACAAATTTTAGCTAACCAGTTCCGACTTGGAGATGAAATGCAAGTTAATATTAATGAAATTGAGTCTGTTGAAATTGCTGTACAAACATCAAGTGATATTATGCAGCGAAAGGTAATACAATACTTTATCTTGTTTCAAATAATTTTCTTTTAATCTTTTCTCCGGCCTTGGTGTTTATCTATTATTTCTCTCAGATTTTGAAATAGCCTGGATTAATAAAGTGTGAAATTTCTGATCATTTTGATTTTTAGGGAGAAGATTTAAGAACATCAAATGAAGAAAATTATGAAGAGGGAAAGGAATCAAAAGATTTAATTTATTCTCACAATGTTAAAAATTCAGTGATCTCTGATTCAACTATGGGTAATGTTGATAGATGTAATAATTACAATCTAGTTAATAACAATATAAAAAATGAAAACCCTGGTCAAGAAGAGACCAGTAGTGATAATGCCTTATTCATTGATGAACGGCTAAATACAATGAATGGTGGAAATAAAGTATTTGTGTTGCAAAATAATGACTGTCATATGAATGAAGTGCAACCTCTTTCGAATACAAATGATCAGGGATGTTTGTTCTGTAGTATATGTTGTAAATCATTTGACAATAAAGTAGTATTTGATGGCCATTGTGAAGAACATTTCAATAAATGTGTGATTTGTTTAGCAGTTTTCACTAGTGAAGAAACTTTGAAAAGTCATTTGAAGGAATGTCATAGTTCTATTGCAGAAGAGATTAAGGTTTGTTTTAGTTCTTGTATTTTTGTTATGTCTAATTCAATAATTGTACATTATTATTGTTGATCTTTGAGGTGGTCTGTTAGTACCCAGCATACTACAATGTGAAAGGCTTATTGTGCTTTAGTTGCATAACAAAGAATTCACTATAAATAAGAAATGATCACCCTTATCTGCTAAAAATACTGTTAGAGGACACTGTAAAATTCATTCTAAACTCAAATAAATATTTAAAACTTCGATTTCCACTAGTTTAATAAATATGTATAACTATAGTTTCAGTAACACCATGTTAGAAAAACTACAGTAGATTTTGGAGTGTTATTAAATTATTAACATTCAGGTTTTGATTATTTCCAATTGAATGTAAATATAAATTCAATAATGAGATGCTATTCAATGTGTGTTTACTCTCAGGTATCATTTTAACTCATTAAAGTACTTGGCTAATTTTTACTTATACACATCTATAGGATCTGAGATTTTAGTTGAACCCTTTTAGGACTGAACGGAAATAAATTGGTCACTGATCAATAACTGTTCTCTGCGGTTTGTTTAGAATCTTAATAGTTTCATTTATTTCAGTTTACTGTAGAATTTATTACTCGTATACCAGCTGTTTGTATATTATATTGGAACCTAAGCATAGACATTCGTTACAAAATAGCCATTACATAATGAAACTCCATTATAAACTTCAATAAAACAACTTGAAAATTTAATTTTCACTAATTTAATACATTAAACGTGACTAGTTTAGCTGACACTAGCTTCTTCAAACAGATATTACAAAATAGATAGTTTGTAATACCTAATCTAGTAACATTTAATGTATTGAGAATTAGTGAAAATCAAATGTTCAATATTTATTTTATGTAGATATGTTTATTGAAATTCTTACTCCAAAATTGCCAATACTTTTTGATAATTATCCAATAGAACAATATCACAAATGATCATTTAATTTAATGACATTCTCTGCAATTCTGCCTAGTTGATGATGATATAATGTGAACAATGCATAAATTTACACTTTTATAACAATTTATTATTCCACCACACAAAGAATCATATATGATAATGTTAGTTACCATTTTATCTTTCTTTATTGGCTTCTAAAAACATTTGTGAAAGGATGATTATTTTGTCATAATTGTGAGTTCATACTAAATGCTGATTAACTATTTTTAATGCAATTATTTTCATGTCCATTATTACATATCAGATCCTGTGTAATAATAAACCATGGAAGTAGTTGCATTTTTATTATAAGAGGCTTGGGAGACTACTATAATAAATATAACAATTTCAGAACTCAAATAAAATTTACATTCATTATTACTTACCTATTTTTCCATTGATCCAAGTAAGTCATATACAGTATACAGTATGCAATTTTGTATCAATATTCCCATTTCATTTCTTTACAATTAAAAAAATACTTGCACTGATTCTACTTTATCAAATTAGAAACAATTGAATTAATGAATGATCACAATATGGTGTCAGGTTTGTCTAAAACAAATTTGACTTTTCAAAACATAGGTGGCTAATGTTGCTAAAACCTTGTATTAAAGAATCCCCTAATTTAAAGTTTTGATTGTAGAAATACCGAAATATTTTCTTTTTTTCAGCCAGTAAAAACCCGATTGAAAAGAGCCATTGTTCCTCTGACAGATGAAAATGATTATAGTGAAGACAGTGATGGGGGATTTGACAATAACCAATTAGATGAAGTGGATGCTGAACATACAGATGATGCAGTGAAGAAACTACCTGTTAATAAAAGAAAAAAGTGGTGTCCCAAGATATGCAAAGACTGTGGAAAAACTTATAAAACCAATTATAAACTCACTGAACATATGAGAAAACATACTGGTGAAAAACCATATAAATGTCGATCATGTGAAAAAGCATTTAGATCAAAAATAGGATTAGCTCAACATGAGGCAAAACATACAGGTAATTTATATAGAATCTAACTTTGCCATGACACTCATAAAATATAATTGTTGTTATTAGTACCGAGATATCAAAAATTATCTTGGTCAAGGGTGGTTGTGGAATCTAAAACGTGTGTCTTACTTTACGTTTGAAATAATTATGTCACGGACATCATCAATAACCTACAAATTTCATACCTATTTATTTCAGTTGTAAAACAATAATGAACTACAAATTAAAAATTATCTTGCTCAAGGGTGGTTGTGGAATGTAAAACGAAATGTTAACTTTGAACCTTTTACAAGGTCGCAATAGCCACAAACGGGGTCGAAAACTGTTTTAAATTGGTTAGTTTCACGTTCACGTGAGGAGCGCGTAACTCGCGAGTTAGAAAAGTGCAAATCTTCGGAGCATAGAACGTCTTTACGAGGACTTTTCGCATGCGGTTTTCGCTCCATGTCGTTAGTTTATGAACGGGGCCAACTAAATAGCATAGTCTCGGGCCCCAAAATGTCGAGTAAATAGGAAAATTTAATTAAAATAGAAACAGGTACTCTCAGGTCTCAGCTACGCGCGTCTAAGTGCGACGTACTAACTGGCGCCGGCCGCACCGGGCACAAAACGGCCCCGAATTAACAAGATCGAAGTAAAAAGTATAAATACGTTTTAGATTCCACAACCACCCTTGACCAAGATAATTTTTGATATCTCGGTATCATTACCCATTTATAATACATTGTGTCTGGGGATTTTGAGTCGATTATTTCTGTCCCCTACAGCATGCTATCAAAAATATTCATTACTGTATTTAATAACTTCAGCTATTTTTGGTTCTACATCAAGGACCTACCTATTCCTCAGGTCTAGAAACCATTTAGTTCGATCCACTCATCTACAGGTGTTGTGACGTACCTTGTTACTTTTTGGCGATTTTTACTCACTATGGCTTCAATACTCCTTCAAGTCTACCAGATCTGAATCTGATTGACTTTTATGTTGGTTTCTCGGGCGCCAGATGTTTGTCAAGGCTTCTGCTAGGGCCCTTACCACAAAGGGTATCACTGTGCTATCCATGGATAGCCTTGCCCCAGGATAGTCTCAGTGAAGTAAGTAACCAGGGTCAATAGGGCAGACTGAATAGTATTAGAATTGCAGGCTTTAATTGCAATTAATACTTCGTTACTTATAGACTACTTGAATGCTGTTGCAGAAAGTCAATTTAGATAAACCCGGAACTCCCCAATAATAAGTGTATTTATAGCTTGAACATGAATAAATATTTGACTCTCTCTGTATAATAATTTATCACGACCCGGGGGAAGCACAAGAAAGCTCAGAAACAATAATTGTTAAGAAAGCGGTCCGAACAGGCTATTTTCCTTATAGCCTTGTCAACAAATAGTCATGTGAGTGTTATTAAAACCGGCTTTCATGCACTAATACTTCAAAGGTAACTGTTGGAGCACGTACTTTTTGATATCGGCTGTCTAAATGGTTAACTCACACTTTAGTTGCTTGTTCGGAAGAAGTCTAATAATAATCCTCAACGCTTGCGAAGCGATCTTTTATACCAATCGAGGTGCTGGTCAAGTCACCTACACCAGCTCCAGCCGAGCCTTTTTTTGCTCATTTCGCGCTCATGATGGTTCACCAGTTCCTCGATTTTGTGCCGTTTTAATGGTTACATCTGTTCCGATATCTTTTGTTGACACGAAATACGCACGTTTCTGAATGAAATCAAAATATACGCGACTTATGAATGGAACCGTATGCAAATCTGACACTTAAACTACACGGATGTCAATGCTCGGTACTATCGATCTTCCTATACATCAATATAATTATTAGGAATTGATGAATTCAAAATACTAATATAAACGAAATCTAAAATTTATGACCAGTCTACGTGTTTCCCATTAAATAATTATTCAATATTTTAGAGCTTCATTACAGTGTATCAAGAAGATGCCATGAATTTTAGGGTGAATGTCTTTAAGTTACATCATATAGAATTGAAAAATTAATTTTCCATAAGCAAACTTTGACTTTGTCTCACAAAGCAGATACTTTTGATAACACTTTCAATTTGTTGGCTACTAATCTAAAGTAAAATAAAAGTCTTCCATGGGCACATATTAAATATTTACTTCTTGATTTTTTCTATAAAAAAGCTGTGATCGATTGATCACGTGACTTCCCTCAATTTTGTTAGCAAACTAGCTTTCTGACACTCCTGCAGTTCAAATGTATATGATTGTAGGAACAGAAAATATACCGTAAGGCAGATAAAAGTTGTGATAGGACTTCTGTCTTTTGTTCATTGGGTTTCGGTATATTACCGGTGTTTGCTAAATAGTAATACCATTACTATTTAAAATTATTTTCATTGTTGCGATGCTAACAGTGTTGTACAACTAAAAATAAATCTTAAATAATTAATGAAAGATAAAGATGGATCAGTTTAATTAGTAAACGCGATATTAATTTAGGTAATTTTTAGAGAAAGATTGGGTACCATGTCTGTTTCCGCCGGCACATCAAAAACTATACAGCATGACTTAATTGTATCCATTAGTTTCGTGTTGAATAAAAAAATCGACAAAGATATTTCGAAATCTTACTTCATATCATGGCATGTTGACTAAACCACGGATATTACTTGTAAATAACAGTTATCAGTTGTATGCTAGTTGAAACATTCAAGGAAGCATCATTTAAGATTTAAATAAGACTCAAGTAAATCTGTAAAAAAATCTGAGGCACTTGTCATAAAGTCGTACTGTTATTAGCTCAATATAAATTCTTCATATAGTTTATTTGGTCATAAAACTGCTTAAAATCCAAGTTTACTCAATTTTATCAATACAAGCCTACAAAAAAAATATTTTTTTATCCTATTTGAAGTCATTTGCATTAGTAAATACTTTCTCTACCTCTAAATTGGGTTTCAAAAATTATCGTATTGTGCAATTTTAATTTTTCTGAGAAAACTAGACATTTTGATGAGTTGTAAGTTAAAGCGACTGGCTGGTGAACAATCGACTAGATCACTTAACCGATGTAACATTCCGCCGAGCGTTGTGTTTTTGTAATAATAAATCTGAACTTAAATTAAATTAGATTTAATATTCCCAGATAAGTGAATAGGTTCGGAATCCTACCTCACTGCTTGTAACACTTGAACTTGTAACAGTCGGCTGGGTATTATTTCAGGTAGCGTTAATACCTCATCGACGTGTTATGTGAATTAAGATTTGTTCGTTGGAACCTGCTCGGGTATCGAAGATCTTAGTTGATCCGTGTACCCTTAAGGTTCTTTTAAAGCTGCCACCACTAGGCGTATATTTCAGCCTACCTAGAAGCTGTTTTTGACTATGAGGCCGCGATCCCTTCCAAGGGACCGGCTCGTACTGTTACCTATACTTATATCTTTATATCTATTCAAGCGTAAATTCTGATGGTCGCATTCGCTGATAGGGTATCACTGTGCTATCCATGGATAGCCTTGCCCCAGGATAGTCTCAGTGAAGTAAGTAACCAGGGTCAATAGGGCAGACTGAATAGTATTAGAATTGCAGGCTTTAATTGCAATTAATACTTCGTTACTTATAGACTACTTGAATGCTGTTGCAGAAAGTCAATTTAGATAAACCCGGAACTCCCCAATAATAAGTGTATTTATAGCTTGAACATGAATAAATATTTGACTCTCTCTGTATAATAATTTATCACGACCCGGGGGAAGCACAAGAAAGCTCAGAAACAATAATTGTTAAGAAAGCGGTCCGAACAGGCTATTTTCCTTATAGCCTTGTCAACAAATAGTCATGTGAGTGTTATTAAAACCGGCTTTCATGCACTAATACTTCAAAGGTAACTGCTGGAGCACGTACTTTTTGATATCGGCTGTCTAAATGGTTAACTCACACTTTAGTTGCTTGTTCGGAAGAAGTCTAATAATAATCCTCAACGCTTGCGAAGCGATCTTTTATACCAATCGAGGTGCTGGTCAAGTCACCTACACCAGCTCCAGCCGAGCCTTTTTTTGCTCATTTCGCGCTCATGATGGTTCACCAGTTCCTCGATTTTGTGCCGTTTTAATGGTTACATCTGTTCCGATATCTTTTGTTGACACGAAATACGCACGTTTCTGAATGAAATCAAAATATACGCGACTTATGAATGGAACCGTATGCAAATCTGACACTTAAACTACACGGATGTCAATGCTCGGTACTATCGATCTTCCTATACATCAATATAATTATTAGGAATTGATGAATTCAAAATACTAATATAAACGAAATCTAAAATTTATGACCAGTCTACGTGTTTCCCATTAAATAATTATTCAATATTTTAGAGCTTCATTACAGTGTATCAAGAAGATGCCATGAATTTTAGGGTGAATGTCTTTAAGTTACATCATATAGAATTGAAAAATTAATTTTCCATAAGCAAACTTTGACTTTGTCTCACAAAGCAGATACTTTTGATAACACTTTCAATTTGTTGGCTACTAATCTAAAGTAAAATAAAAGTCTTCCATGGGCACATATTAAATATTTACTTCTTGATTTTTTCTATAAAAAAGCTGTGATCGATTGATCACGTGACTTCCCTCAATTTTGTTAGCAAACTAGCTTTCTGACACTCCTGCAGTTCAAATGTATATGATTGTAGGAACAGAAAATATACCGTAAGGCAGATAAAAGTTGTGATAGGACTTCTGTCTTTTGTTCATTGGGTTTCGGTATATTACCGGTGTTTGCTAAATAGTAATACCATTACTATTTAAAATTATTTTCATTGTTGCGATGCTAACAGTGTTGTACAACTAAAAATAAATCTTAAATAATTAATGAAAGATAAAGATGGATCAGTTTAATTAGTAAACGCGATATTAATTTAGGTAATTTTTAGAGAAAGATTGGGTACCATGTCTGTTTCCGCCGGCACATCAAAAACTATACAGCATGACTTAATTGTATCCATTAGTTTCGTGTTGAATAAAAAAATCGACAAAGATATTTCGAAATCTTACTTCATATCATGGCATGTTGACTAAACCACGGATATTACTTGTAAATAACAGTTATCAGTTGTATGCTAGTTGAAACATTCAAGGAAGCATCATTTAAGATTTAAATAAGACTCAAGTAAATCTGTAAAAAAATCTGAGGCACTTGTCATAAAGTCGTACTGTTATTAGCTCAATATAAATTCTTCATATAGTTTATTTGGTCATAAAACTGCTTAAAATCCAAGTTTACTCAATTTTATCAATACAAGCCTACAAAAAAAATATTTTTTTATCCTATTTGAAGTCATTTGCATTAGTAAATACTTTCTCTACCTCTAAATTGGGTTTCAAAAATTATCGTATTGTGCAATTTTAATTTTTCTGAGAAAACTAGACATTTTGATGAGTTGTAAGTTAAAGCGACTGGCTGGTGAACAATCGACTAGATCACTTAACCGATGTAACATTCCGCCGAGCGTTGTGTTTTTGTAATAATAAATCTGAACTTAAATTAAATTAGATTTAATATTCCCAGATAAGTGAATAGGTTCGGAATCCTACCTCACTGCTTGTAACACTTGAACTTGTAACAGTCGGCTGGGTATTATTTCAGGTAGCGTTAATACCTCATCGACGTGTTATGTGAATTAAGATTTGTTCGTTGGAACCTGCTCGGGTATCGAAGATCTTAGTTGATCCGTGTACCCTTAAGGTTCTTTTAAAGCTGCCACCACTAGGCGTATATTTCAGCCTACCTAGAAGCTGTTTTTGACTATGAGGCCGCGATCCCTTCCAAGGGACCGGCTCGTACTGTTACCTATACTTATATCTTTATATCTATTCAAGCGTAAATTCTGATGGTCGCATTCGCTGATAGGTGATTAGGAATTACTCGTAAATCAAATTAAAAAAATAAATATATATTGAATAAAACAAAATTAACAAAAAATTTGATACATTAACCAACGACGAACGATTATAACATTAATCCAAAATTTGGTTGAAGGAATGATAGCATAGATCTAAATCGTCTAATTCAGGTTCACCCCAAAATGGGAACCTGTGAAACCGTTACCAATGTCGCTAGTTCTACCCCTTTCGCCAGCGAGCGAGTTCTGCCAGGATCTTTGGAGAGTTTAAATCAAATGAAAGACTAATTAGCACACACGGAACAGTGATCGGTTTCGCGCTCGATCACGCCGATGATTGATAAATAATGTTAAAAAAATTAAAGAATTCCTCCCTTTCTGGTAAGGTGGGGTAAACCTAACGACATTGATCCTCTATCATTCCCCCTAAGTAATCTCCGATAAGCGGAATTTGTATGGACACTCAAAATAGCCTGAATGGCAGGAAAAAAATAATATTAACAAATAAAACAGTGGCGGGCGGAACATGATCTGACTGGTAAATAACCACATTATATTATATTGCCGATTCCGAGGTTGAAGTCAATATAACATTTGTTCTTTGGCAATCAAAATGCACTTACCCTGTTGGTCTAATAACACCATTTCATCTCGAACCCCTTGTAGAAATAACGCACAAAGGATTTAAACACTCGATTTCTACATCGGATTAAATTTAGTATGATAGAAAATTGTCACAAAATGATTTTTAAATAAGGGAACAAACACTTTACGCGTGACGCGGAAGACGCGTACAATTCCAGCGCTGCTGTTAGCCCCCAGGGATGCATAACCCTTGTTGCAATGAACACAAATTGATGAATCAATTTAATCTCTATAAATTTCTGGAGTTTAGTTTGTCTAAATCTTGACAACATGGTATTAATTGATTAGATTCAATGCATCCCTGTGGACATAAAGCAAGCTGACTTACCGAACAAGTAGGTAGTTAAGAACTATCAGAAGGTGGTTGAGAACTGCCTTTTTTCCTCAAAGTAATTAGTTTTTATGAAATCATTGAAGCGGGGGCCACCCCACGCTCAATCTTAGAAAATATGTTAAATTTCGAATTCCGGGATCAAAACACGCCCATGAAATATAACAACAGCCAATAGGAATCTAACTAGGCGAAAGAATTGCTCTGTTTAACTCCACGTAACTTTTCCTGACTCAGGGAAAAAAGTACCATTGACCTTGTGCCGTGCTTACGTTTGTGAAACAAGGTTCATGGCTGACCGGCCAATGATACAGGAAAGAGAACTCAGATTACCGTCGCTAGGTCTGTCTGGTATATCGTGTTCAAGATATAATAATTTATAAAATTTTCAATTTGAATTTAAATCAATATTATTCAAAGGCCCCAAAACAAAAAGTAATAATCCGTCGGATTATTTCAGTAACTACAATACTAACCTGCAGGGGTAACTTCCGGTATAACAAGAAATACGCTGTATCTCGAAAACGAAACGTGGAAAATTATTTAAGGGCACTCTTGGGGTAACTTTTTGAGCTGTTCGAGACTACTAAAAATTTGTCTCAGGTGCCAGACTTGCTATTGTAATACAGGTTAAAAATGTTGTCTCCTTATATTTTAGCCACCAGCCGCCACTTATAATGCTCTGTAAATTTAATCCTAACTTGGAATTATTTCATTATATGAAAAATTCAAAATTTTCTTTCACTACACCACTTTTATAATTCAATGAACAGTCAAATTTAGTCCCCTAAATCTCCATTCCATGACATACTCAAGAGAAATAGCTCAAACAAATGGTCACGCTAGCCGAATTCACCGTAAATCATATAATATAATATATTGTTGAGTGAATTTGGAAATGCTGAGAATGAGCTCCTCTGATAACTAAATGAAGTGGAGAATCGGGTGATCAAAACGGAAATCTGTTACTGGATGAACACTTGCTCTACTTCTACTTGCTACTTCTTGATTAACTATTCCAAGATTAATTATCCCACAAATGAATAACAGATAAATGGCAGCAGCGTGATTTACCAGACAGTGAATTGCATTACTCAGAAATTTTTGAATCCAATTTCGAGAAATATCATGGTAAAGTGAAAAAATATCTGTTGTGCCTGTGAAATTTCCTCCTAAATGCGATATTACAAGCGGGTAATTCCATTTAGTTCTTTTATGGTGTGGTGGCTAATGTAAGTTATACGTCAAAAGATGCCCCCTGAATATAAACTTTTACGGTCTCGGCAATTTTCTGTATAATAATTCATACCAGAGAAAATCTTATACATAATTGGAAAATGCAATTAAGGCAAGAAAAAACATTGACGCTTGCTGTATGGTGCATGAAACCCTTTCAGTCACATACTGGTTTGAATGAGATATTTTCTTAAATTCTCCTAGAAGCCTATATCTAATTCATACACTCACGATTTGCTATAGAACAAACAAGTATATATAATGAAGCACCATTCACTTTTTTATCAACTATATTATATCAACACTAACGTGACTAACATATATTTTTGACGACTACAGTCAAAAAGCTACACAAATTTTGTATACTAAATTGCTAAATTTTCTATATTCTAATATACGTGTCTTGATTTTGACTACATCAATCCTTTTTTTATAGATGATATTTATTTTCTTCACATTCATTCAATTATCTAATTTGTAACTTAACTTAATTCTTTCTATGACGGTAGTTTTATAGATAAATTGGATAGAATCAGCCAAATACTGTATTTTGTAATATCTGCTTGAAGAAGCAGATTTGTCACTCGACAACAATGCGGAGATTTCTGTCCATAAGCATGTATAAGTTTCCTGTCTAGGTGTGCAATATGTATCACCACCTTATAACAATGTCAGACCCTAGGTCTACCACCAATACAACGAAAAAGTTAAATTAAACATTATTTCTAGTAATTCAATTACTCTTGCGGTGTTAAATTTGTATAGATGGACTGTAGGTTAATCTTTTTATTTTAATGATATTACTATTTCGTAATTATAAGAATATGTGAACTATAACTACAACTCTTTTTATGGGTAAAACTCTAACTTGTTATTACTTTGACATTGTTCTCTGACAGTAGTTTTATTTACTCAAAAACAAAAAACCAACGCTCAGTTGATGTAAAATGCTACCACGCTATTTTTAACGCCTCCCATTTCGCCGCGAATATTCTATATTTTCTTGTTGTCCTCAACATACCTCCGGCTTTGGAAGCTTTTGCTTTCAACATCATTCTTTGGCAGTGGGCATATTTTTGAAAAAACTCTTGATTAAACCCTTTGATGTAACAATAGTTGCAACTCTACCAATTACATCGGGACTTCACCCAAGGTGCCAGTTCAATGGAGGTACGTTCTCTTCTTTCAACAACACCAGGTCTCTTGCTTGTAAATTTCCTGTCGGTTCTAACCACTTCTTTCTCTGTTGAATTTCTGCAAGATAGTCACGGCTCCAGCTTTTCCAAAAATTTTGTCGTAATTTCTCAAAATACTGATAATAAGACAGTCTCGAATCAGGTAAGTATGTCAAGTCAGGCTCTGGTAATTAATTTAACGGCTTTCCGATGATAAAATGAGTTGTGGTAATTGGAATAAGGTCTTGCAGATCGGAGGATAACGGAAATAATGGAGGCGAGTTAAGAATTGCCTCTATCTGAACAAAAACAGTGTCAAATGAGCGTTCCCTAAGGTTCGTTTTAAATGAAATTTAACCGACTTCACCCCTGCATCCCATAAACCCCCAAAATGAGGAGCGTATGCCGGAAAGAAATGCCAAGTAATTCCTTCAGTATTAAAAAAATTGCTAATATTTTTATTTTCATTAGAAAAATTGTTTGAAGTTCTTTCAATTCCGCGTCGGTGCCTATACAAATTTTTCTATTATCATAGTGAATATGGCTAGGTTTTCCTCTCCTACCATTAAATCTTTTCAGCGCAGATAGCGCTTTGGTAGACAGCGGTAGCTTTACTGGCGAAACAAACAAAAACACAAATGTAGCTTTTAATCAGTTTCCCTCCGGTACCCTTTCTATCTTTTATATATATTGGGCCCGCATAGTCTAAACCTGTCATTTGGAATATTGAACCGAATTGAAACCGATGCACAGGTAATTCTCCCATCGTCGGAACAACTTGCTTTGTTTTAAATCGATAGCATTTCACACACTTGTGAACAGTAGTCTCTTTCCGAGACAGGGCAAAACTTTTCTCGATTAGTACTCAGTAATAATTGAGGACCCCCATGCATAAGCCTAAGGTGTTCATGTTCGAATATCAGTTTTGATAAATGATGACTTGATTAAATAAGATATTGATGCTTCTTATTATAATCGAATTGTGAATTTGACAATCGTCCCCCTACTCTGAGTAACCCTTCCATATCCAAAATATTCAGTTGGGGATGATTCGGTTTGAGCCAATTTTATTAATAAGATTCTTGACCCAGTATGAATTATATATAAAAATTCTCGGGAAATAGGTCACAATAACACTTTGTTTTAACTATTCGTCTTTACGTACGTTTCGGTCTCACGACCATCATCAGAAGACTCACTATGTCTAAAAAGGGGGTTTATTAAAACTAATTATAAAACAAGCGTCCAAATCGCAAAATTTAACTTCAATTAAAAGAGCCCACGCCGTCGAAACGAACAGAACCACGAATAATCGAAATTGTATCGTCAGAATTAATGTATAAAAAATTATTTTTTGTAGTAAGAATCCGCTATTCAGTAATATTATTAAAATATATATTATTCAGTAATATTATTAAAATATATAGATTGGTATTCTCACAACAAATGAGAAGAACGAAGTTATTTGTCAAGTATCTACTTTCGAAACCAGATGTGTAGGATTTATGACATGGCACTTAAGAAAGGTTTCAGACCTGTACTGGGAAATAACATTACGAATTCTTCCTAAAAACATTTTCTACACTTATAAAGACGTATGTAAGAATTTGCAAGAGATTATTTAATCAAATTAGTATAAATATGACTTAGATTTTGTGTGTCTACCCTATGATTTACAGATTTGGGGTCCCGTTTTATGTGAATCATCTCCAGGATAGATCTTTTATAATAATTGGTTTCCTTAGTTAAGATATTAACATTTTTGTAATCAAATTGATGGTTATAATCAAAGCAATGCTTAGCAAGGGCGGTGGAATTTTCTAAGTTGTTATTTCTTGTGCTATATTTATGGCCGTACATTCTTTTTTGTAAATATTGTTTAGAGATTCCAGTATAGGTTCCATCACAATCTAAACAATTCAATTTATACACTGTGTGGGTTTGTTTATCTTTGGGTATTAACGGTTTTAGATTTGAGAAATATTTCCCAACACAGTTAGTAGGTTTATGCGCAACATTTATATCATACTTTTTCAAACATTTTTTGATTTTCTCTGAGGTCTCCGGAATGTAAGGTAGAGTTATAAAATTGTCTGTATTACCTTTTATGTTATTTTTATTAGACGAACCATTATAGATTTTGTTTATTCTTTCTTTAATGATAGGATTGAAAAAAGTTTTTGGGTAGCCATTCAATTCTAGTGTAGTACGAACAATTTTTAAATTTTTGGGGCGGTCATAAACAGCCTTACAGATCGCGCGATAAAATTGTCCCACGCAGATGACCGCCCCAAAAATTTAAAAATTGTTCGTACTACACTAGAATTGAATGGCTACCCAAAAACTTTTTTCTATCCTATCATTAAAGAAAGAAACAAAATCTATAATGGTTCGTCGTATAAAAATAACATAAAAGGTAATACAGACAATTTTATAACTCTACCTTACATTCCGGAGACCTCAGAGAAAATCAAAAAATGTTTGAAAAAGTATGATATAAATGTTGCGCATAAACCTACTAACTGTGTTGGGAAATATTTCTCAAATCTAAAACCGTTAATACCCAAAGATAAACAAACCCACACAGTGTATAAATTGAATTGTTTAGATTGTGATGGAACCTATACTGGAATCTCTAAACAATATTTACAAAAAAGAATGTACGGCCATAAATATAGCACAAGAAATAACAACTTAGAAAATTCCACCGCCCTTGCTAAGCATTGCTTTGATTATAACCATCAATTTGATTACAAAAATGTTAATATCTTAACTAAGGAAACCAATTATTATAAAAGATCTATCCTGGAGATGATTCACATAAAACGGGACCCCAAATCTGTAAATCATAGGGTAGACACACAAAATCTAAGTCATATTTATACTAATTTGATTAAATAATCTCTTGCAAATTCTTACATACGTCTTTATAAGTGTAGAAAATGTTTTTAGGAAGAATTCGTAATGTTATTTCCCAGTACAGGTCTGAAACCTTTCTTAAGTGCCATGTCATAAATCCTACACATCTGGTTTCGAAAGTAGATACTTGACAAATAACTTCGTTCTTCTCATTTGTTGTGAGAATACCAATCAATATGCACTCATATATTTTAATAATATTACTGAATAGCGGATTCTTACTACAAAAAATAATTTTTTATACATTAATTCTGACGATACAATTTCGATTATTCGTGGTTCTGTTCGTTTCGACGGCGTGGGCTCTTTTAATTGAAGTTAAATTGTGCGATTTGGACGCTTGTTTTATAATTAGTTTTAATAAACCCCCTTTTTAGACATAGTGAGTCTTCTGATGATGGTCGTGAGACCGAAACGTACGTAAAGACGAATAGTTAAAACAAAGTGTTATTGTGACCTATTTCCCGAGAATTTTTATAGCCAATTTTATTAGTAATTTTAGAGCATTATCCATTTCGCTTAAAGTAAGTTCACCAACAATTCTCTTGTGGTTCATATTGGAGGTGCTATTGAATTTGAATCTTAGAATACATGCCATAACTCGATTAAGTCTTGTTTTGATTATATGAAATAATAACTACTTTATTTTTATACCACTTTTATTAATAATAACGTGAAACGTAACTATAGTTTCAATACCGAAGTGCCATTATCAAACAATTAGAAAATTATAATTTTCTAATTGTTTGATAAAATTATAATTTTCTAATTGTTTGATAATAGCACTTCGGTGTTGAAACTATAGTTACGTTTTCACGTTATTATTAATAAAAGTGGTATAAAAACAAAGTAGTTATTATTTCATATAATCAAAATGATAAATTACCATAAAGTAACGGCTTCCACCATCGATTTAAGTCTTGTTTGTTTCGAAAACCATGTGAAAGGAAAACTTACTGATAATTGAATAAGTAACGAATTAACGTTAATCTTAATGTCAGGCAAATTTTCTGTATTTTGACATAGGCCAAGAAGTGTCATCAAACGATAACCACTCTGGCCAATGAAACCATAATTTCGAGATCATTAATAAACCTGGACACACGCCTCGAGTAAGCAAATCCGCTGGATTTGAGTTTATTTCAACATGAAACCATTCGTATAAACTTGTAAGTTCCTGAATTTCGGAGACTCTATGGCTCACAAATGTTTTAAGACTAATAGGATGTCTTTTGAGCCACCCCAAAACAATAGTTGAATCTGTACACAAAATAATTCTATTAAATTTTAACCGTAATGAATTAATTGTTTTGTGTACTAACAACAAGCGCTCCACAAAATTCTAACCTAGGAATTGTTTGAACTTTCAATAGCGCAATTTTTGCCTTTGACCACAATATGTTAGTAAATATTTGTCCGTTTTCATCAATTGATCGAACATATAAACGAATTGATAATTATCGCATATTACACGTCTGTCATTTAATTTCGGCAATTCAGTAATAAATTTCACCTATTCTAATTTTATATGAGATGGTAAAGTATCATCCCAGTTTAATTTTTCAATCCATATCAATTGCATTATTATTTTTGCAATAATTGTGCTCCCAGTCAACAGACCTAACGAGTCGAATAATTTTGCTATTGTCGATTGTCTTTTTTCATTACCTTTGGTTTTTGAATATTTATGTTAAACAATAAAGAATCTGAAAGTGAACATAACGTTAAACCCAATGTTTTGTCTATTTGACTTTCTGAAAATTCTAGTTTACCAGCACATTCAGAATCTGCTAATACATTAGTAAGAGTATTTTTATTGTTCGATTTCCATTTTCTTAATTCAAAGTCACCTGATTTCAGACTTGCTGTTACTTCTGAGCAAATAATTTGAACATCTTCTAAGGAATCTGCTCCTGTCAAAAGATCACCAACGTAGAAATCTCTTTAAATTATTTGGGATATATTTTGAATTTTGCATTCCATTCCCAATTGAACTATACATCGAGTTGCTAAATAAAGCGCAGAAGCACTCCCATATGTTACCGTATTTAATTTGTAAGCTTTAATCAACCCATCTGGATGTTTCCTCTATAAAATCTTTTGCAAATTACGTTGTTTTGGGTCAACAATTATTTGCCTATACATCTTGGCTACAACTTTATGTTGTCGAAACCGCAGTATTATAGCTAAAAGATCTTGTACAACTGGCCATTTGAATATCATTGAAATGAAATTCCGGTGGTTGTTTGTGCAAATGCATTAAAAACAACTCTTAATTTTGTTGTGGAACTTTCTTCACATCAGAAACTGTGATGCGGCATGAAATATGGTCATGAATGAGCCTACGTTCTAGAAATAGAAATTTACTGTGCGCCATTTCAAACTAATCACCTAAAGTACCTATAAACTCTAATAGGAATAGAAACTAAAAATTGACCATTTTTTAACCTTCTGGTTGTATTCTTAAAATAATTTTCACAATTATTTTCTTCAACGCACATAATCGATTTAATTTTTACCCCTTCCAATTTCCAGAAACGCACCAATTGGTGTTGTAATTCAGTATTATGTATAAAATTGCAAAGTGTGTGTTGTGATGTTAAATTTCCAATCGGCCTGAAATTACCCATCCCAATTTCAATTCTTGTAAAATCATATTATTACATCCCAATTTAAATTGTCCTTAAGAAATGATTTCCCAAAAAACATTAGCTCCCAACAACATGTCAATTTTTTGAGGTTTGTTAAATTGTGGATCAGCTAAAGTTACATTCCTTGGAATATTCAACTCAGTAATATTTAATTTCATATTTGGCAATGTAGTCGTATTTTCTGATAAAACTAAACTGTAATACTAAATTTACAAACAATTGAATGAATAGTTACATCACATTCTTTATTGGAATTCGAAATTTTATTGTTTAGACCTGAAATTTTAACTGAAACATTTCTTCAATTTCAATTTCTTACATGCATTTTCTGAAATAAAACTGGACTGAGAACCTGAATCAAGTAATAGTCTGACTTTGTCAGTTCGCCTATGCAAATCACACAAATTACCTTTTCCGGTTTGGTTATTAGAAACCCTCTTGTTTTGTATTCACCATCATGTTTTTGTAGCCTACTTTAGGAGCTGTCGTTTCTAGCACATTTGCCCTGTCCCTCAAGAAATCATGAAAATTATCTAAAGAAGAAAAAAACCAACTCTCGCTTGATGCAAAATGCTACCAAGCTATTTTTGACGCCTTCCATTTCGTCGCGAATATTCTTTATTTTCATGCTGTCCTCAAGATGCGGTTATTATGGAAAATTCACAGTTATTACTAGTAACAATATGAACATGTAATCTAAATGAACTGAAAACTTTGGGTTTAATCCTTAGATTCCTTCGAGATCATACGACAACAACTAGGTCTGTCAGTACGTTGCGCATATGCCAAAGAGTTAGAATGGAGTGAGTGAGTGAGCCGAAAAGTGGAAAGACTTCGTTCGCTATGTTCAATACGTCTTAAAAGAATTGAAGGATATAAAGTACAGATTAACCGGATCCGTTGATTCATAATTGAAAGTCTAACTCTTTCAATCAACGGCGGACCTTAGTTATACGGATTCGCGATTATCAGGATTGAAAGTGGGGTTTGCATAAGTCGATAAAGAGCGCGCGCCGTAGTCTGTCCAGTTGCGTGAGCTAGATTCCGCTAGGTAGAAACCAACAACGTATCGTATGAACCGATTTAAGGATATATCCTTTTCATTCAATTTGTTAATGTTTCAAACAATATTTCATATTTGCTTTAAGCTGGTCAGCATTTCAAATCGCGAT
Source organism: Endomychus coccineus (assembly GCA_958510875.1). Classification (NCBI taxonomy): domain Eukaryota; kingdom Metazoa; phylum Arthropoda; class Insecta; order Coleoptera; family Endomychidae; genus Endomychus; species Endomychus coccineus. The sequence goes on from OY294067.1 coordinate 211,963,054, forward strand.
GTGAGTAGATTGCAACGATCAATCGAACCCCTGGAATAATCAATTATATCAATTATTTACTCATAAATCGATAGCAGCTCCACAGATTGAATGAAAAATAGTTTTTAGTGTTCTGTCTCTATTCGGTTTATATACTTCTGTGAGAGACCGAAACTGGTGAATGTCAACGTTCTCCGGTGAAATCGGAAAACAAAACCGCGAAAAATTTGACTAACTAACCTGCGCAAACATTGTCGCTTGGGTCTTTGCGTAGATTGGAAAAACCAAGCAGGAATGTTATCACAGTTTAGTTTGTTATAATTTAGGGTTAGCTTTTCCGAAATGCATTACATTTACAACTTTCACAGTAATATACCGTATTATTTATCCAACTTAGACTCGCGTATCAGTAGAATAATTAGTTCATTGTTAATATGGATTTTGTCTTTAGTGATCAAATAATGACTACATCATTATTTGATTTTTCAATTCCCAACAGAATGCATATCCTCCTAAGGGTAAAATATGAATATTTTAGAAAAAATAGACAAAATGATGTTTTAATATCATGTGAACACGGAGTGAAATGAAATTATCTTCTCGCAAAATTAGATTAACTGAATGATTGATTAATCGATTATTTTGTGATGATTTAATCAGTCAACGTTTACTGTACTTTTTTGCTGCTTTGGAAAGGAAAGTCCAGACATCTGGCAAGCCTATTTCTATTAACGACCGTACGTCATTGTAGAGGACGCTCAGGTACGTGTACAAATCGCCATAATTTCTCTCTACAATCGCCCAGATAGTTAGCACACAGAATGACGCTCAAACATTCGAAAGCGGTTTAAGGTACGACTTTGAATTTCGAGCATCATGTCTAGTTTGTGTCAAAATTTCAAGTGGATTGCCCTTACCGTTTGGGCTCTACACGAGGACATACCTTGTGTCATATAACCCGATTCAAGACAAGACTTTCACTAATTTAATGAATAATTGTAACAGATATTTGTTCGGAGAATGTGGTGAAACTATAGTTACATTTATTTATTAAATTAGTTAAAATCAAACATTTAATAGTTATGTAGGTTTAGAATGAATTTTCATCACGTTGGCGGATTCTATTCGTTTCTTGTTTCTTTATTGTATAAGGCATAAATTTATGTCTTCAAAATACCTAATGCCGACGTCTTGGAATCCCAGAATCGACTTGAAATTGAAAAATTTGCAACCACCATTTCAATAATAGTTATAGAATCTTCAATGTTGTAATTTTTTGGCCATGACTTATTGAAGGAACATATTAACGAGATTTTCTTTTAACCTCTTGAAAATAGCTTTATTAGATTGTCTTCTTTCTGGATAGCGATTGAAATATATTTCGGGTGCAATAAGAATTGTTATTACTTTTCTTAAAGCATTCTATGTTAGAATTAATATTTCTCGTAAATTTACTTTTACGAATATGACTGAAACTAAATTAGTAATATGTAATTTACTGTCATAATAACCGCGCCTACTTGTTGTACTAACCACACTGCGCATATGTCCAGGTTAAGTCGGAGTGAGAAGTAATGCTGAGAATCTAGAAAACGATATCGAGTTTTTCCCTAAAAAATAACACAGTCTTAATAAACATCAAAATTTACGCTCCTGACACGTATACATGTAGTTAACGCCTAAACTAAAATTATTTTGAATGATTTTAAATTCAAATCAAATAATAGGATATTTTTATCCTTTAATTTTTTGTTTATCGGAGTTGATTTCTATAATACTAGTAATACCAATTTCTTATTATATTTATATGTTCGTTATATTTCATCGTATATCTTGAAAATTTCCAATAGAACTTTTAATCCAATATTAATTGTCCGTTATTCATGTTAAAATTTGCCGTTTCGCTCGAATTATGAAATCTTCCTCAAAATTCGTACTTTGTTTAAAGTTTCGTTCACTCGAAATCCGATGTGAAATCGAGAAGCGAGTAGTCAGATGCTGACAGTAACGAGTAGTGATGTGAATAATCGAGGTATGAAAATCAGTAATGATTCTTGACCCAGGTATGAATTATATATAAATTCTCGATAAATAGGTCACACTAACACATATGCTTATTATTTTCGTCTTTACGTACGTTTCGGTATCACGATCATCATCAGACGACTATCAAACGGGAATTTGTTAAAACTAATTGTATCAGCACAAAGCGTCCTTATCGCACCAAAACGAACAGTAACACGAGTAATCGAAATTGCAACACATTAATGTTTCAAGTATATGGATATGCTTCAAGAAGCCACTGCTTAGCAATTTTCTTATAAAATACGAAATCATTTCAACCAACGTTTGAATACGACTGAAACCAAAAAATATAACGCTCAAGTATACACTTTCGAACCAGATGTTAATGATTTATGAGGTAATAGAAAAGGCCTTATTAGAAATATTGCTGTTTGAGCATTCTACCTAAAATATACTTTTAACATAATAAAGACGCATCAAAGAATTTGCAAGGGTTTTAATTAATTAAATCAATATAAACCTGACTTAATGATTGAACGTCTGTTCTATAATTTACAGACTTGGAGTCACGTTTTATGTGAATCATCTCCAGAATAGATCTTTTATAGTAATTGGTTTCTTTAGTTAAAATATTAACATTTTTGTAATCGAATTGATGGTTATATTCAAAACAATATTTAGCAAGGGCGGTGGAATTTTCTAGTACTGTACTTATGGCCATACATTCTTTGTTTCAAATATTGTTTAGAGATTCCTGTAAAGTCCCATCGCAATATAAACTATGGTAATGTTATAAAATTATCTGTATTACCGTTTATGTTATTTAACGTCATATATAAATACCATAAACGGGAATACAGATAATTTTATAACATTACCATACATTCCGGAGACCTCGGAGAAAATTAAGATATGTTTAAAAAGGTATGATATGAATGTTGCATAAACCTACTAACTTTAATACCTAAAGATAAACAAACCCACACAGTATACAAATTAAATTGTTTAGATTGCGATGGGACTTATACAGGAATCTATAAACAATATTTGCAAAAAAGAATGTATGGCCATAAATATAGTACTAGAAACAAAAACTTATAAAATTCCACCGCCCTTGCTGAACATTGTTTTGATTATAACCATCAATTGGATTACAAAAATTCAAATGTTTTAACTTAAGAAACCTATTATTAAAAAAGATCTATTCTGAAGATGATTCACATAAAACGTGAATCCAAGTCTCTAAATCATAGAGCAGACGTTCAATCAGATTTATACTATTTTAATTAATTAAAACCCTTGTGAACTCCTACATGCGTCTGTATAAGGTTTAAAGTATATTTTAGGTGAAATGCTCAAATAGCAATATTTCTAATATGGTCTGACAACATTTTTCTATTACCTCATAAATCTGTAACATCTGGTTCGAAAGTGGATACTTGAGCGTTTTTTTTTGTTTCAGTCGTATTCAAACATTGCTTGAATTGGCTTCGTATTTTATAAAAAAATTGCTAAGCTGTGGATTCTTGATACATATTCATATACTTGAAAGATTAATGTGTTACAATTTCGATTACTCGTGTTTCTGTTCGTTTCGGCGACGTGGGCATTTTTAATTGAAATTGGTGCGATAAGGACACTTCGTGTTGATACAATTAGTTTCAAGAAATCCCGTTTTAGACATTGATACGTTGTCTGATAATGGTCGTGAGACCGAAACGTACGTAAAGACGAAAATAATATGCATATGTGTTAGTGTGACCTATTTCCCTAGGATTTATATATGGTATGAAAATCTATATAAAGAATAGTGCTTTTGGAAATTAGTCAATGAATTACTTGCCTAGTGCGTGCCACATTTGAAGCCACGAATGATGTGTTGAAAAAATAGTGGCAGAAAATTAGTAGAAATGTTCTATCTATACTAATGAAACTAAATTGATATTTAATTAAAATATGTGGATAACTATAATCGAATGCTGAAGTATCTCGATTGTTCCCATCATTGCTCAACCTTCAAAGCCACTGAATCAGTGGAGTAGAAAAGTAATTGATTCGATCAAGTTATAACATAACTCGTTTCTTATTAATTTTGATGTTTGTCACACAGGTCAATACGATTTTGCTTGTACCACTTGTGGAAAGGGTTTCCAATGTAAAAGTTATTTGATGGTTCATCAGCGAGTGCATTCTGACATCAAACCTTACCCATGTACCACTTGTGGGAGCAACTTCAAAACAAAACAATCTTTATTAGATCACACAAATAGACACCTAGGGGTAAAACCCTACATGTGTGACACCTGCGGAAGAGGATTTATAACAAAAGGTATGTTACTAACTTAGCTTTTCTGATATCAGGTTTAATATATATTATTATAATAATGGTTTATTTATAAAAGAGTTCACACTGTGGATACGCTATAACACTATAAATAAGAAATAATCAACCTTATCCACTGTTAAAGTACTGAGGACTTGAGGTAAGTCTGATGGGGGCTACTTGGTGGGCGAAAGGTCTTCTGTACTTGACATTATTTTTAGTGGATACTGGTAATTATTTCTTATTTATAATGATTTATTTGATAAGTGAAATATTTCCAGTTGCATAGTTGACATGGATGGTCGATACTTTGAAATACAATACTAATATTAAATGAAAACAAATTATGGTGTTTTTGTCGTTTACTATAGATAACCTTTCAATAAAAGAGAAGATTCTATAACTAATATTTACAGACGAAAGTCTCCTTATTGAAGTGACTGACTTTGTTCGCAAACTTAATAGTAAAGACTCAATACGGTTATGGAGACTAGTCGGTACAACAATATAAATATACCTTAAAACCAGAATAATATTCAGTAACTGGATAAGTTTGTTTACAGCAAGATGCTCTTCAATAATGTTATTAGTGTTCAGTGGCAGCTAATTCATCTTTGATCGATTAAATACGAAATAAGTATGTTCCCAGATTGGCCCAACAATAGGTGAAAACGACAAAAACTGATCAGTTGATATTCCATCTTTTGGGTTTTTTGCTTGCATAGAAACTATTCTGAGCCATATTATTTGTTTTGACAAATGTTGTATGTCTTGTGCGAATTTTCAAAACAGTTATTTATCGTTCTGGTAAAGTGCATTTTTTGTAAGCAATGGGGCAAGAAAACTTTCCCAGTATGATGAATTACAGTTGATCCGTTGTATCTTTAGTGCTACGTCATTAAAAATATCAGTATGAATCAAATCGATAATTCTGCATCAAATAAGTCTGTGCTAGTGCGGTTTTAGAAAAACAGATATTTAGTGTATTATATAATGAATTATAGCAAAAAAGAAACAAGAAACGTTGCAAGTAGAACTGACAGGAATCCCTGAATTATTGAGGTTAACTCATTAATGGAACCAGAGAGCTAATGAAAAGACAAAAGAGTCCAGTCAAGTAGAGTTCTACAATCATTTGTTGCCGATATACAATACGACAAACGTAATAGCTTTATGTTTCGTCTTATGCACTGACTGAATAGGTACATATGTTCCAGCTTGAAGAACACATGCACATTATTCCTTGCCCTTGTTTACTGAAGTTCTTAGCATGGGGAAAGTATGTCTAAGCTATCTTCATCACATTGTGACGTGACGGTAAAGATGCAACGGACGAAGTGTATGTAAGTCTGTAAATCGAGGCCTCCTACTTACATAATTAGCCTCATTTTGTAGGGTTTCTTAGAAATAAAATAGTAACCATATTAAGGAATTTTGTTGTGATAAGTTGTTCTGAATGATGAATTATGTAAGTGTATACAATTTCTCAAAATTTTCCATTTATTAAGATTCCATATATTTCCATAGTGCTGAAAAAGCATTGTGAGCTACAGACATAACAAAATAACGCTGTGACTGTTGTCATAAGTAATTAGTGCATCTTTCAACTAAATTTTTTCTGAGCTTTAAAATTAATCTCGAATTCTGAAAATACCTCTGTTAAATGTATTACGATGTAAGTACTGTGTTAGCATGGATTTGTCAGAGGAACAGCCCAAGCTAACACTGAGAAAGCGGTCCGTGGAGCTAGGGATTAGTAAAACACATTTATAAAGCGTTTATGAAGGGGAAATGGTGAAACAATTTAAAGCCAGATTTCTTCACGCATTAAAAGGAGATGAACCCCGAAGGTTGCAAGGTTTCAATTTTAGACGATCGAAATTTCCACAAAAATATTATTTTCTCTAACGAATCAACCTTTATAAGTAATAGTGCATCGTTCATTAATGAATTGTCGCTATTGGTCTGAAAATAATCTCAAATACGTAATAAATTGTAGACGACAGTATTTAAAAAAGTAGAAGACTACAAAAATTCATATTTAAATATTTGAATCAGCTTCTTGATGAAATGCATTACGAACTAAGATTTTCTTCATATTTTCAGCACGACGACTGCCTGTCCACTCGAATTTGAGAGTATGTAAATCGTCGAATATGAAGTATGAAAGAAATTTTTTGTCCAGTCAGATCTCACGATAATTAATTTTTCCTGTTGAGGTCAGATAAAACAAATAGTATTCGAATATAATTAAGAAGTTTAGAAAAATTATCAGGGAGGCTATTAATTCTACTTCACTTGAGGAGATTAGAGCAGCTTTTGATAAATTTACACAAAATGTATAAAAATATTCGGGAAAAACCGGTGGAGTTGTTGAATGAATTAATATGTATGGAAATAAATAATATCAAAAAGTTTTACTTTTGCACAATTTTGTCATTCAGGTGAACTTCTCATGACAAAATTTTTAAATTCGTTGATATACCTAGACAAAAGGCAAAATATCAAATATAATTTAATACCTAAATAATTAAGCATTGTGAACAACTTTTCTTAATAAAATGTTGCCCTATGTCATAGAGAAGGCACTTTACTAGGAAATATACTTCGAAACAAATAGTATAGCTTGATTTAGTTTCTATGTAAGCAGGGCTGAACCCCAGAAGATGAAATTTCAACTTGAAACTTTTGGTTTTTCCACATATTGTTGCGCCAATCTCAACTAAACTCTGCTTACAATTAACTAATATCTCAATTTTAAATTTTATGCAAACCACATAAATACTAGCATTCTAAAGATAAAAACACAATATAAATTTATAAACAAGTAAATTGGTTGGCAAATATGAGTGCTTTGAAAAAAATTACAGTATTTACACAGAACATTTTTTAGAGAAATCCAAAATATTAAGGTATTGTGTTGGGGTCAATTTCACATACTCTTTAACATTTTTCTAATTATTGCCTAACAATAGTACCAATAAAACAAATATCAATTAAAATTCTATGCAAATATTTTCATAATTTTTTATTAGTCTTAAATTTCGTTAATTAAACGTACTACTATTTCAGAACACAGATAATATATTAATGATGTACTTTCATCAAACATGAGTTTGGTATTATAAGTACTTAATTACAGTCAGTGATGAATATTATAATTAGTTAAACGTTATTGTGATACATAAACACCACATATTTGAAATTGTATTTTTGAAACTTCAATAATTTTCAGGTTTGTGTAAAGCTCATCAAAAAGTACATAATGGAATGGACAATAGGAAATATTCGTGCAAAATTTGTATGAAAATGTTTGTATCAAAGAGCTACCTCCAAACACATCTTAGGATACATACAGGGGAAAAACCATTTATGTGCGAGGTGACTTTTCAATGAAGAATTTGTGTCGATTGTATCTTTGCTTTCAATTTTAGGTTTGTGGTAAAGGTTTCTTAACGAGGGTTGATCTGAGGATCCATTCAACGATGCATACTGGTGAAAAATCATATGTATGTGAAATATGTGGGAAAGCATTTGCCAGAAGAGATGCGTTGCGATGTCACAGGCGTTCACACACAGGAGAAAGACCTTACAGGTATGTGACTACAAATGATTGTACAACTTTTAGGAAATCTTGTAAGTCAGGGTCTAAAAAAAACTTTTTTCTATCAACCTTGTAACTATTGCGATATAAAAGATGAATTATAAATAGGGAAACATGGCGTTATGGCAAGATACAACGATTTTAAATCGCTATCATTCAGTTCCAGACTTGGTCATGGAAGACGTTTCCAGAGGAAACTGCAAATTCTATGGTAGTTTATGCAAATTTTTCACAATTTTTTTCCATTTATTGTTATCTATACATATTCAAAATTGTTCAAGATATCATCAAAGCAATTACAGCAAAGTATGCAAAACAATAGTATTGAACGAGATTATTTAAATTCAAGTTTATTCAAATTGATGAATTATTATTCTGTCAAATATACTTCTTATTTATCAGATCACCTAACCTACATATCACTCGTAATTATGCAACAACATTCGAAGAATAAATTAAATCTCTTAAAAATACATAATAGAATTGAGAATTCTAACACTCCCTCTTATAGTGTTGTATTATACTATGAATACTACTAATTCCCCCTTTTTAAACATAGTCGGCATTTGTCTTTTTCTGAACTCCTTGAGTTAAGAAATCTGCAACCATATCTGTCGTTGAAACGTGTAGAATCTTGATTTTTCCATCATTAAGAACGTCTCTAACATAGTGATATTTAATGTCAATATGTTGACTGCGCTGATGAAAAATGTACAGTTTTTATTAGATAAAACGAATAACATAGAACATGTTTAATGTTATTTCTTCCCAACAAATAAAAAAGAATAAATTGATAATTCTAAACAAGGTTCGCGTCCTCAGTAGACTGTCTTAAATGAATGTGGTCACAGTGACGTATACACTCCTCTACGCTCGGCGCTGGTATAAGAGAAGGAGGAGCCTATTGGTCTCGACCAATCAGACCTGTTACGAATTCACGAAACGGTTCTCACGTAACGCTTTCCATCAGTTAGGTTGTTTCCAAAAATAGAGACATTACTCAACTTATCGAAACCTAGTTCAATGAGAACACGTTGTAAAAATATTGCTTCCTGGGTCCCTTCTGTTAATGCCATATATTCGGCCTCACAAGAAGAAAGAACTGTTTTTTGTTTCTTCAAGTCACAAGTGACGACACATCCACTTAGCATTGTCACAAGTCCCGAGTATGAACGACGACCGGAATTCGTATAACATAATAGAGGTTTCGAATCAGGACGATATACTAGACCCTTGTCCATAGTTTCTTTTAGATATCTCGATAACCGTTTAGCGCTTTTCCAATGCGATTCGTCAAAACAGTTGTTAAATTGTCCAAGATAACTAGCAGCAAAAGCTATATCTGGCCTAGTGGTTGATACCAAATATGTTAAACACCCCACCAGTTCTCTCTATGGCAGATGCTCCGAGTTTTTGATTTAGAGTAAAAACATCTTCTCTTCGGTTGAACTCGATTCCAAGACATTGATGTACCTCTGCAAGATTCTTTATCATAAAATTTTAGGAAATTAAATTAGAAACATCTGCAACTTTTTTAGGTCCTTCGATGCTATGAGTACATCATCTATACAGGGTGTCCTCGAACTGCGTGGCCAAAATAAAACCGAAGATTCTTTGATTTGAAAATAATTTGATGAGCCTTTTTACTTTTGCCTCAAGTGTCTTGTTTAGCCGGTAGAGGGCTTCAAAGTTGCAAAAATACTTTTGTTTTTTCGGTATAACTTGAGAACGTGATGAAGGACTTTTACAATATTTGGCAGATGAGTTATTGTCAATAATAGCCGTTTTTGAGAGCGAAGCACAGAGCCTTAGAGACCATAGAAATGGCTTAAACTTGAGGATGTAACGGGAAAAGTGTCCAGAACTTTTTTGTGGTCAATGTAATTCACTCGATATTTCTTATGTGGATAGCTTATCTAATTTGAAAACTTTTTTTACTCTTAGAAAATTTTGATAAAATCAACGGATTAGCTTGAAAAAATTAATTTTCGAGTCTGCAATTTTGGCTAACTAATTTTACTTGATTAAAATACCTTAGTTGCCTTTGCTTTTCTAATGTCATTTTGGCATTTGGAGAATTTATTCTCAAAACTGTCAGTTTTTACTTTGCTTCCCGTTAAAAATTTTATAAAATTAAGACTCAAAATTTCACTAACACTGAAGTGTTTAATATCTCGGTAAAACACGAATAATAAAAACAATAGAAATGGGGAAACGATGTGATTATTTAGGAAAAACAAATGCTAAATTAAAAGAAACAACAAAACTTTTTGGGAAATCGCTAGAGCATCAATTGTTCGAAATGTTGCCCATTTTCCTGAATACACAAATTAATTCGTTTCAAGAAATTGAATTGAACTCTGGCTAGTACTTCAGGATCATTCTTCAATAAATCCGCTTCATGATTAATTCGTTGCAACAATTCCTCCCGTGTGTTTACTGGAGCTGCATAAACTTTCGACATCAAAGCGCCCCATAGAAAGAAGTCGCAGGGCGTCAAATCAGGGGAGCGGGCCGGCCAGTTCACTGGTGCATCGTGTCCTCTACCTATCCAGCGATCTGGATATTCCGCATTCAAATGTCGCCTCACAGCTAATGTGAAATGAGGAGGTGCACCATCATGCATAAACCAAAGGTCACGACGAATGTGTAAGGGCAAGTCTTCCAACAGTTCAGGTAGCCTTTGTTCCAAAAAGTTCAAGTAGTTCTCCCCGTTCAATCGATCGGGTATAACGGTAGGACCAATAATAAAGTTATCCACAATTCCAACCCAAACATTGATTTTAGTTTGATTCTGAAAATGTGTAACTTCCGTTTCATGAGGATTTTCATCAGCATAGAAATGTTCATTATGGAGGTTAAAAATACCACATCTCGTGAAAGTAGCTTCGTCCGTGAACAGAATTCTTCTACAAAAATTAGGGTTTGCGTTTTGTCTTTGGACAATAAACCGACAGAAATCTAACCTGGATCCATGGGCAATAAGTCTTGAACTGTTTTAATATGATAGGGATACAACAGTTCTTCTTTCAGTACATTATGAACTAATGATTTTGAGGCTCCAATACGAAGTCCCAAACGTCGTGTGCTTATCCTAGGTTCAGTTTCAACCGCTTCCAGTATCTCTTCTTCGAGCTCTAACGTTCTTCTTGTCCGTCTGCGTCCAGTTTCTCTGCGATTTGCTTCAAATTTGCTAGTTTCGCGAAGTCGCCTCTCGATATTAGCAAAGGTTTGTCGATTTGGAATTCTGCGGTGCGGATATCTTTCCCTATAAACTTGTACACTTCTCTGGCCATTGCAACGACAAAGTCCATAAATCAATAACATATCAACCATTTCAGTGTTGGTGAAATTTTGAGCCATAATTTTATAAAATATTTACGGAACGCAAAGTAAAAACTGACAGTTTGAGAATAAATTCTCCAAATGCCAAAATGACATTAGAAAAGCAAAGGCAACTAAGGTATTTTAATCAAGTAAAATTAGTAAGCCAACATTGCAGAGACTCGAAAATTAATTTTTTCAAGCTAATCCCTTGATTTTATCAACATTTTCTAAGAGTAAAAAAAGTTTTCAAATTAGATAAGCTATCTACATAAAAAATATCGAGTGAATTACATTGACCACAAAAAAGTTCTGGACACTTTTCCCGTTACATCCTCAAGTTTGAGCAATTTCTATGGTCTCTAAGTCTCTGTGCTCCACTCTCAAAAACGGCTATTATTGACAGTAACTCACCTGCCAAATATTGTGAAAGTCCTTCATCACGTTCTCAAGTTATACCGAAAAAACAAAATTATTTTTGCAACTTTGAAGCCCTCTACTGGCTAATTAAGACACTTGAGGCAAAAGTAAAAAGGCTCATCAAATTTTTTTCGAATCAAAGAATCTTCGGTTTTATTTTGGCCACGCAGTTCGAGGACAGCCTGTATATACAATTATAATGGTTATATTCTCCCCCTTACCAATACGATTTTCCAATGCGAAATTTTTTTTCACTCAAAGAAAAAAAATAAGTACCTTCTTTGAATCCGTTTCTGGGCCCATAACCTGTTCAAGATATCAGCAAAGCAATTCCAGCGAAGTACGCAAAACAATAGTATTGAACGAGATTATTTAAAATACAAGTGTATTCAAATTGATGACCTTATTATTCTGTCAAATATACTTCTTATTTATCAGATCACCTAACCTACGTATCGTTCGTAACTATGCAACAACTTTCGAAGAATAAACCAAATCTCTTAAAATACATAATAGAATTGAGAATTGTAACAAAAATGAATATTGACATTAATAGTCTGTTTATAATGTAGCCCTTCTTGATTCAAAAAAAAATTACATTGGGACCATTGGGAGCGTTCGAGTTTGTCCAATTCAACTGATTACATCTTCCAGAAGCATTTCTTGATAGACGTTCGATTTACGACCACGGTTGAACTATATAAACCACTGTTAACACTGATTATGCTTTGAAGACTGATCACCATTAGGTTGCAACAACTTGTGAACATTTTCCCATTAAAACACTGATCCCATAAAACATTCACTATACATTATGCAAACAAAACAGACCACACCCAACTGAAAGAATAACAACACAAGAACCAAGCAATGAACCAGTAAATCAAAAAAAGTGTAAAAAGTTTATTCCTAGGGCTCCATTGTCGTGTAATTTAAAAAGACAAATTTATGTTACTTTGTATTTGCTACAAAATTAAGAGATGGTACTTGAGCACATTAGACAATTGTGGTGTTTACAAAAATTTCCTTTTGCTATTATGCCAATGGAACATCAACTAAAATCTGTTAATAGATATTATGTAAAGGTGAGGCTTCTTTACATGGCGTTAGAAAATCTTGATTGTGATTTTTCATTCCTCCATGAGGTCCGCTTGAATACGAGTAATCAATGTACATTACTCAAATGGTCAACCTTAACAGTACCCACGTGGCGACTTTGCAAACTCTTTAATACATCACTTTTAACATGGAGATGGATCTCCCAGCCTTGTACTCTAGACGTATTGTACTAAACAAATTCGCGAATACTATCAACGAAACTGTTTTATAATTCAGTTTACACTCGCCCGTTCTACTTATGAAGTGTAAAATAAATTATTCTATATTACATTCCACAGCCTTGTACACTATCCTAAGATCTGTTTTACGCTCGATTGTGATGATTCCTGGACCTAGTACGGTAAACTTGGTTCGACTGAGCCCCGGACATTCACAGAGGAAGTGGATTGAAGGCTCCACTTTGTCTCCCTCGCATATCATTCAGAAAGGACCTTTATAGATCTCGGAGATTACCCTGATGCCTACTCAGCGAGCCGTTGGGCCAAGAAACGCCCCTTGCAAGATCTGTATACCCCTGCTGTAGGGGATAACAGCAAGGAAATCTTGAGCACCGTCCAGACCTTCTGGCCAGTTTGTCCGCTCTCTCATTTCCTTTCCAGCTTGAGTGATCCAGGATCCAGGTCTGTTCGAGTCTGTTGCCAACGGCTAGCCTGTTATGGATCTCCTTAGCATCCCTGACAAGCCTCGAAGACACAGTTAGAAATTTCAGTGCGTTGCCGCTGGACTGTCTGAACAGCTCCAGATAGTCTCATTTACCTTACCATAGCTGAGCAGCTTCCCTGCACATTTGTTGATGGCCCATCCGTATACCAAATTGTGCCGTGCTTTGGCGTGTGGCCATTTTTCCATTCCTCTCGACCAGATGACTACTCTGAAATTTTGCTCCCTGCACCACAGGGCTTTGATTCGATCCTGCGTTTCTAGTCGCAGCCTTTCAGACTGCAGACTGGAGTGCAGATGAATCCCGTCTCTTTAGGGAGCCATTGCAGCTCAACCTGTATATTTTTCAAAATTGAATGTCTTACCACCAATTACCATTTTCAGAGACCCAATTTTGTACCTTCTGGAAAAGATGTCCTCTCCGGTTAAATAGAAAGTTCGTCCTATACAGATTTCTGTAATGATCAAGGCAAAGTACTGTCGTAGTAAAGCGATGTCATCTGTGTAACCTACCGCCTTAATATCAACCTGGTTGTTTAACCTTACTAGTAGCTCATCCACGATCAAAGTCCGTAAGAGGGGGTAGAGTCCCCCTCTCCCCTGTGGACACCCTTCAGATATCGATGATACATGGTTAGATGAATATTATTTTTCTATATCGACTGGTTTCCTTAAATAAGTATTATGCCTTTTATGTCAATGATTCGAAACGTGGCTGTAGGAGAGTTTGATGTTTTTTTATGATCTTCGGCAGTACCAATAGTCTTATTAACATGTTTTCTGTTAAATTTTCGGAAAAATCAATATCTCGATAAATACTAATGACCCTAAAATTTATCGAAGAATCCAAAAAACATTCAAAATTGGAGTGTTCCATTTAAAATAACAAAGTTAGGGGCAATATCCGGTACGCGTAAATCCTATGTTTACCACGGTGCAGTACAAGCCTGCCCTGTACCGCAGTAAAGAATTTAATAACCATACGCGCGTTTCTATACCCCTAGGTTTACCACGATACAGAAAGTAGGTGGCACTGCAACATAGTAAGGATTACACGCGCTCATGCAGCATATTAAATTTAAAACATTACTTGGGTGTAGTTCACCCAGCCCTAGTTCCACGCAGTGAATTAATTCAATTAGCGTAATTCAATTACTAATAATTTTTCAAAACGTACGTATATTCTATGAATAATTATTGAAGAAGCAATGTACTTTTAAATAATTTATTTAATTGGGCGCTATGTCTAAGGCTCTAGCGCCCTTTTTGATTTTTTGGAATGAATTTGGCTAGGGGGGGGGGGCTAGGACTCAATACAAAAAACAACAATCTTACTCTTAAAATTTAGTGATAATATTCGTATACAGGGTGTTAATGAAATACTGTGCCAAACTTTTTAATGTCCTAATACTTTTCAGTATCCTATATTTAATAAAAAACCTTTTTTTTTGAAAAACAAAACGATCTGGAAAACGATAGGTTTCCGGATCCATAATTATAATAATTTTTTTATTTCACGACGTAGAATACGCTATTAAAGCTTGTCAGAGTATTTCATTAAAACCCTGTATATGTATGTGGTATACATTGGATTATTAATGTGATTTAGCATTAGGTTTATTATTTTTCACATTTTTCTTGAGAGAGTGCTTACGTTTTTCACATTTTGATGGTCTCCCTGCTTGAATCCTTGAACTACTGCCTGAGCATATTTTCCGTATTGCAATTGAGGTTGGCTGTACTCTAATTTTTTTACCACCCCGCTTAGAGGCAAACGAATGTAGAGTAGCAATTAGATCGGATGGTGTGATGACGTTATTTAAAATCTTATTTATTCTAACCAAATCATTGGACATTTCGCAGCTTCTAGAATTTTCGGCAATATGAATCATTCGATTTAAATTGGTTTTCCACTCATCCAGTTCGCGGCCGTCGTGCAAATTATTGTCATTCTCCATGTTGTTGAAGAATGCGACACCATTGGAGTTTTCGTTCTCGGTCCTCAAGATTGGAGAGTTTTGCGTACAAATATTTTCTGTGCAATTTGTCGAAACATCCATTTCATTAAAAAAATCTACTGGAATATTCTCACCCAAAGCTATCTTTGCCAAATCTGTTTTATCATCATGTGTTAGTTCAGGATTTGAAGGTACAATTATATTCATTTGTGCTTGAATAGCAGCTAAGTGTTTACAGAAACCTTGTCCACTAATGCAGTCACAAAATCCAATGTCACTGTACGCAGTGTAATACTTCTCGCCTGTCATAGTTACTTTAAACGAATTTTCACAAATTTGTTCAATGGACACATTTTTTGATTTTACCAGTAATTCGTTATTAATAGTCTTACGTCGTCTATAACTTGCAAATGCTAATAAACGTCTTCTATGGTATGATTCAAGCACCTTCGTAATAAAATCGAGTAGCGCGCAGGAATTAAACGCTTTGCACCTTTGCAGAACTAAATCTTTAAATATGCGAATTGATGACTCAACTATATTATTCGTGTGATTTCCACGAGTTAGTAAATTTATACGGTAACATAAAGCCCACTCCAGTTTTCTATTCCACAACATCTCTACGTGCTTGATAAGGTGTTCATACAAAAAATTGTGTACAAACATTAAATACTTGCTTTGGGCCTCGTCTGCAGAAGTGGAATAAACAATAGCTTGAAATTGCTTCATTATGGATTGCCGATGATATTTAGAAATTTCATTCTTAATATTCCACAGCCATCTCCAAAATGCTTGCAGTAAATGAAAAACACACAGCAACAGTCGTGATTCTGGGAAAATATTCTTCAGCGCATTTCATTCTGCTGCGGAGTGATCAGTCATTATTATTTGTGGGTATCCACAACCATTAAAGCCATCGTTACCTAAAGTCTCGCGCAGCAACTTGAAGGCCAAAGTATAATTTGATTCGCTTTGTTCATTATGCAAAATGCAAGCTAAAGGAACTGCACCAATTTTTGATGCGCAAAATAAAAACGTCACATACATGTTACTTTGATCACACGAGCCACTTGAATCTATAAAAACGATATGGGAAAAACTACGGGTATGTGCTGTTAACATAATAGGTGTCAAAATTAGTATTATCTTTCACTCCGATTTGTTCATATGATAAAGTTTTTTTCGTTAGAGCTTTAAGTATGTCCTCTTCGCTCCTCGTGCCAAAATTACTTTGTCTGAAAATAAAAATGGTTGTTAAAGGTAGACATTTTTCCAATGAAATAAACCTTCATAATTTTTTTATTTTTACGTAGGTAGAACAAAGTTTTTAACAATACTTGCTGCTATTAATGTCGTATCTACAAGTTCAATTAAATTTTTTTTCCAAACTTGAAAATAAATTTATAACGGGGTGATCTATTTGTTGGAAAGGAAGTTAATATATATTTTAAAATAATTCTGATGAGTACCTACCTCCATTTGTCGTATAAATAATTTACTTGTCGTTCGCTAGGATCAACTTGTGCATTCGCAAGGTAAACATATATCATTTTTGTCATATTCATTTTCAAGCATTACCTCATGGTAATTTCGAGCAACAGCAGGAGTCATACCATCTTCAAAGTATTGCAGAAATAACTTTTTCGTCTCTTCAGCCGTTCGTAAGTAGCTAAAAGCTTCTGCCACTACCACGTTGTGATTGTGCTCAAAATTGATCTGAATATAACAATAAAATAGTGTAAGTGCTAAAAGGACTTCGTAGATCGAAAAGACATACAGTTTTTCGCTTTGTTTGCATGCTTTTGTATAACACATTTGAAAAACGTTTTTTTTTAGAGTAGTAGTATTTTTAGAGTTAAGCTCTGTTCAGCGACACATCACAAAATTGGAAAAAAAAACAAAATGAGTATGGAATAAACATAGATAAGTTCTTGCCTCAACTTTTATATTTAATCCACTTTTCAAATGTACATAATTTTTTATGGTGCCTTTATTTATTTTCTTGAATAAAATATTAATACTGGCCTTGAAGTCTTCATCTCGATTTCGACTACTTGTCAGCTTTCTGCTTCTGATTTTATCAAAACTATGATGCTGACACTTTAAAAAAAAACTTTACGATAAAGATATTTTTGTGCGTTAGGATAGGTGTATCTAACAATCCAGTTTGTATAAAACTTTACACTGAACTTTTTAATCCAAGAGTCACACCAGTCACTGTAATTCATTCCTTGTTCTCTATCGTTATCGTTGTAAATTTTGCTCCGGATTACAGCCGAGAATTTATTGTCGCCAATAACATTAACATGCTCCACCACATCCTCTCGCTCACAAATTTGTTTTAAATTATCTAAAATAGCCATTATGTACTGATATTTTCGAGGTAATACAGACTACTTATGCGAGTCAAAGTTGACTGTGATATACCACTTTTAGGTTAGGTTTTTATTTACTAAGTATCTGTTATTTCAACCGGCGAAATCTGCACCGCAGTAATGTTTGTAATTCAATATAGTGCTTGAGCGCATGTAATCCTTACTACGTTGCAGTACCACCTACTTTCTTTATCGTGGTAAACTTAGGAGTATAGAATTGAGGCTATGGTTATTACATTCTTTACTGCGGTACAGGGCAGGCTTGTACTGCACCATAGTAAATATAGGATTTACGCATCCGGTACAACCGGAAGTGCTATCATTTTGAAAATATTCTCATTTAATAGAACTTATTCATTTAGGTCTAATAGACTAATAGAAAATCATCCTGTATATTATTAAAGAAGAAGTATCGCTCATATTTAATGGACTTATTATTTCAGTTGTGATTTATGTGGACAAACATTCACTCAATTTACTCCAATGGCTATACATAAGAGGTTACATACTGGAGAGAGGCCATATTCGTGTGAAGTTTGTGGGAAAACTTTTGTTTCAAGATCAACGATGATGTCGCATGCAAAGAAGCACGTACGATAATACTGTATGTGCAAGCTACTGAAGACTGTTTCTAAATATACCTATTGAATATTATGGTGTAGTTTTTACATGTTTTTTAATCAAATATTGAATCCAATATTATACACAATAGATTGAAATTTGATCAACATCTTTGTTTTAATTTGATTAACATAAGATTTAACTCTTAATGTGGGTCATAGAAGAAGGTGATTTATGCAGGAGCAGGAGTTTTAATTTGATATTGAAATTTTTACCCCAATAAAATTATCCTCATATTCTTAACACAAGGTAAGCAGAGTATTTTGATTCTAGAGTTTCGGCGTTTACTAAGAGTATAATCAAATTGAATATTAAAATGTGAATGGAACAAACATCACACTTGATTTAACATCTTATATATAGGGAAGGGACCCCTAGGGGCACGTAGGTCTCCGGATTGACCCCATTGTGCGCCTCATGATCATTAGCCTGTACTATTCTAGCAGGTTTGTGGCCCTCCAAAAACAGATTAGTTGGACTTCGTTAGTCCTGGTTAGATCAGTCAATGCGGCCGTAAGGGTCTTAGAGCTCCCACAGCCGACTGGTAGTCTGTTCCTCTGCCTGAAAAATCGTACAGAACATTCCTAGGGCAACCGATATTGTGATCCTTGACCTTTTTAAGTAAACTCATGCACCCGAAATCGATCCTATTTTGAACCATATTAGTCGACCTGGTGGCATCAGGGCGAGAGTTTTATCGTTCCAATCTCCACTATCAGGGATGAGAATTTTGGAAGAAATGAGATTGATAGCTGGAATTATTCTATCTTGCATCATTTCTAGTATGGGGCACTTGGAAGAAGTAATGCGATACAGTCCAGTGGACTAAACTCCTTAACCTGTACGTCGTTCTCATGGCTTCAACTTCAATGAATAAGTGTAGAGGTTGTATTCAAGTCAGAGCTTTGAGAGCTCTTATTGGAGCCTCCCGCATACCACTCTTGACGCCTGCAGCCGATCCTAGGGACGTTGGGACATAGCAGTTCTCGTCCCTGGCGACCACACAATCGCGGCATAAAAGGATGTATAAACCTTCATCTCGGTATTCGAGATGTTCACTGCTGGTCAACTTGGAGACAAGTATTACTCCCAGAAACTTCAGCGACCCTCCAAATTGCACAGATTTACCAGAGAAAGGAACCTGAAAAACTTAACAAAATGCCAATATGCTAAGCAGTGTGTTTTGCAGCTCGCATTGTGTTCCCAGGTGCCGACCAAGTCATCGGCAAATACAACTTGCGCGTAAAACCCGGTCTTTCCAACTCCTCCAAAATGTCCATAGAGCACGAGACACCACAACAGCAAAGATAAAACCCCCTTCTGTGGGCAACCTCTTATAGCTCTTGTACGTGTACTCATGTTCAACCGTCTCGGTCGGTCATCACATATGATACAGTTCACCACTAGCCTCTCCCATTTTTACTTGGTTTTGTTACATTAATGTTATTCATTACTTAATAAAGGTATTCTATGTGCAAGTCTAACTCATTTATTAAAAAAACTGGTGGTTTGTAAAACCCATCCTTGATGGTTCGCCTTGAAAGCATGACCTCAATCCATCTCAACACTGTTGGTCTTATTTCACGTTTCTCGGCAGCTGAGCAAATACACTATACAGACGTGTTATCAATCGTCCCTTCGATGTCCAAAATAACCCAGCATCATTCGAGTAAGTAGATGATGCAAGGCCACTTCAGTAGAGATGTCAGCCTGGTAGGCTTATCGACGACAATATTAGTCCAAGCAATAGACAGAAATGCGTGCAGAAATTAATACCTGGGAAAAAAATATGAGCGTATAGGAAATTAAATTTGAAGGTGAGTTTTTGGTTCATGCAACTCGATCTGAAAGGGCGAACATAAAAAAAATTGGCAAAGTTGCAAAAGCGGTTTTCCTTAAATAATTAAAAAACTATAGCTCGGATCGGAAAAAGTTGAAAGAGAAAGGTGTAGGTATCAAATAGATATATCGATTGGTCCCATAATAACTATCGGATATCTTTCATACTTTTCAAGTTATATTGAAAAAACCTTTAAAAATTGGGGTATCGAGAAGTCGTTAACTATTACGTTTCCATATGTATCGTTCCCTGTACATATAGGCCATGGCAAGCTAAGCGAGAATTTTTTTCTTAATTCGAAATATTGATCAATTTTCAAAATATATCGATTTTTCGAAAAAAAAACGCTCATAAATTGGCTAGATCTTCTCAGGAAATGGTCCTGGAGTAACGATTTTGGGCTTATTTTCTTCATGAAGAGTTGTACTTAGAAAAAATTTCCTCTTTTTTGAACATTTTTTTTTCAGATAAGTTTCACAACGGTAATTCGTGAAAAATGTCAGGAATTGATTTCCGTCAAAGACATTTTTCTAAAATTAAAGAAAAAGTTTTCATCTACGATCTTGTGGACCAGCGATAATTTCAAAACAATCTGTAAGATGCAATAAACATTATTCAGAAGTGTGTTCTATGAATCTTAATGTTAAATACCTACATTTTCAATAAAAAAATACTGGGATATGTTTCATTGATTCATAGTATTAGAAATTGAGTAACAAAGTGAACCGTGCGCGGCTGCCGCAGCGTGAGGCGGAGTGGGGGAAGCACTGCGCGCTCGCACTGAAAACTGATTTCGTGCGTTCAAAGCAAACATATCCAGAATTATCAAAATATGTAGCATTTCTTCACGCCGTATCGAGCTGTGATACAGTTTCTTCGATGTACAAACAAGGAAAGAACAAATTATTGAAAATATTGAATTCTAACCCAGATTACCTTCAATTACTAGATGTTTTTTATAAAGATAATGCTCTTCGTGATGGCACGTTCAATGAACATCGCTTTGAATCTTTTAAACGATCACTAGCTCGAGCTTCATTTCAATTAGAAAATCTGCCTCCTACTGAAGGAGTCGCCAGACAACAGCCTTCAGAGTCTACATGCAATCGCAAAAATGGTTGGGCAACGATAAAGATATAACTCACTGGGGATGGAAAGTTGCAGATAATGTATCAATGTCAGTTTATACTGGGGAACCGTTGATACCGGAGGAAATAATGAAAAAAATATCATGTACCTGTGCGACTGGTTGCAAAACAAAAGTATGTGGCTGTAAAAAAATTTCTTAAATGTACGAGTATTTGCACACATTGTGACTCAGCACAATGTGAAAACTTCGAAACTCCTGCTAACATCGAAATAAATGGAGAATCTCTTGACGCTTTCGAATATCTTCTTAACCAAAACATCGAAGTAGAAGAAGAAGAAAATGAATTAGGAGGCAATTCTCCAATAAAGAAGAGAAAAATTTGAATACATTTCATTAATATAAGCTGTATACCGCTACTTTGATTGTAAGGATTTTATAAATATTTTTTAATAATTTTGTATCCTAAAAAAATATTCACTGAAATAATTAAATAATTGTAAGAGATCCGCAAGCATAACGTCAGTATGATTCCCTGAGCAAAAAAGTTTGAGGTATTACATGGAAAATAATGTTTTGATAATAAATCGTAATTTAAATGACATAAAAAGTAAAACAAATTAGAAATGTAAAAAATAAATACGATATTTGTGTTTATCTCGTCGAGCTACCCCAGATTAGGTAACAAGCCACTTTCAACGCACGAAATCAGTTTCCCCCACTCCGCCTCACGCTGCGGCAGCCGCGCACGGTTCACTTTGTTACTCAATTTCTAATACTATGAATCAATGAAACATATCCCAGTATTTTTTTATTGAAAATGTAGATATTTAACATTATTATTCATAGAACACACTTCTGAATAATGTTTATTGCGTCTTACAGATTGTTTTGAAATGAAAAAATTATCGGTGGTCCAGAAGATCGTAGATGAAAAATATTTTTTTGGTAATCCGTGAAAAAATTTCAGAAATTGATTTCCGTCAAAGACATTTTTCTGAAATTAAAATTGTGAAACTCATCTGAAAAAAACATGTTCAAAAAAGAGGAAATTTTTTCAAAGTTATTAGTAGATGAACACCGCTACTTCTACGATCAAGAACCAAGATGGCGGCCATAGGGGGGTCGGTGATAAGGAATGGATGTGTGTGATAAGGTGTGAGATAAGGATATGTTGTTTGTAAAGAGTATACAGGGTGCGTACAAAAAGTGTGTCACATGTACAGGGTCACGTGACTATCACGAGGCAGCTGCCATCGAGTATACAGGGTGTGTACAAAAAGTGTGTCACATGTACAGGGGTCATGTGACTATCACATGACAGCTGTCATGGTGGACCTAAGGTACAGATTGCTTCGTGGAGATGTCCCCACCACGTGACAGCTGTCATGGTGGACCTAAGGTACAGACTGCTCCGTGGAGGTGTCACCACCACGTGACAGCTGTCATGGTGGACCTAAGGTACAGATTGCTTCGTGGAGATGTCCCCACCACGTGACAGCTGTCATGGTGGACCTAAGGTACAGACTGCTCCGTGGAGGTGTCACCACCACGTGACAGCTGTCATGGCGGACCTATGGTACAGATTGCTTCGTAGAGGTGTCACCACCACGTGACAGCTGTCATGGTGGACCTATGGTACAGATTGCGTTGTGGAGGTGTCACCACCATGTGACAGCTGTCATGGCGAACCTAAGGTACAGATTGCTTCGTAGAGATGTCGCAACCACATGACAGCTGTCATGGTGGACCTAAGGTACAGATTGCTTTGTAGAGGTGTCGCCACCATATGACAGCTGTCATGACGAACCTAAGGTACAGATTGCTTCGTGGAGGTGTCGCCACCACGTGACAGCTGTCATGGTGGACCTAAGGTACAGATTGCTTCGTAGAGGTGTCACCACCAAGTGACAGCTGTCATGACGAACCTAAGGTACAGATTGCTTCATGGAGGTGCGAAGCACCTCTACGAAGCATTCTGTACCTTTGGTTCAAAAGGTATAGACTGATACGTGGAGATGGCGCCACCAGTTCGACTCGACCGACTCATGCGGCTCGCAAGCGACTTCGATAAATGAAAGGTCGGAGATCATCGGCTACAACGTTTCGTGCGACTTCGCAGACTCGTTCTAGTTTGCGGGTGTTAATATCGATGAGGACAGTATAGCTCAAGATGAAGTGTGTGGCGGTCGACATTCAGAGCTTCCAAATCTCATACCATGGTTCAACTAGGTGTCCGTGGAGGCTCTGCCATCTTTGAATGAACTAGTGTGACGGCACATGCCACATGTGTTTTTCATCGGCTTAAGCATCAGAGTGAAGGGGTCTACACCGGAAGTCGTTATTTTATTGCTTATTTTGAATCTACATGATGAGCTGAACAAGATTTCCATCGACTCGATGAATTTTATGATTTACATGGGGAAAAATCTAATATCGGGCATGTAAACAGGAAAAACTGTAAATTTTGCTGCAACTATAGCTTCATGGATATCAAATGAAAGGTCTTGATGTGTAGAATGTGAATTTCCAACATTTTCGTGAAAAATGCCATATCGTACATGTAGATGAGGAAAAACCTCTGAATATAGCTTTATGGAGGGTGTCACGTGTGTTACATCGATGAGGTGGTCAACGAGGTGTCTCTCACGCAGGTCTTCAGTGTGGTGTCATGGCATACCGTAGTCATAGAAACCATAGAGCTACAGAGCACAACCAGTCACAACCATAGAGCTAAAGGTTATAGAGCTAACCTGAGTCGCAGACTGGAAGAGGTGTCATGGTGTCTGTCATGTGGGTCTTCAACGAGGTGTCTTGGTGTCTACCGTGTGAACTGTCATGGAGGATCTTTCATAGCGTGTGTTTCCATATTTTTGATATGAGGAAAATCAATATGATGCATACAAATTGGGGTGGGGAGAACATCAAGCTATAGCTTCATGTGTATCAAAATACACAATGATTTTGACGAGTGAGTGGTGTTTTATTGAATTGAAGATCCGGCGACCATCGTTCACGAACGATGATGACGTCACTGCTCCAAGCCAATGACAGTAACTGATTCAATCCGGCGACCATAGTTTACGAACGATGATGGGTAGATGTGAATAATTATAATGATTGTAATGCATTCATGCACATGTTTTATCGCGTGATTCAACACGTGCTTCAACATGCAGACACGTGTTTCAGACACGTGCTTCAGTATCCAGACACGTGCTTCAACATTCAGACACGTGTTTCAGACACGTGTTAAGCACGTGACATAATGGATACCTGCTAGCAGTCTGTGAACAACTATGAACGCTGAATAATTACAGCACTGCCACCCTGTTTGAGAAATAAAATGCCAAAAATAATAATGATAACATTTATTGGGAAGAATACATTTTGATAGTACATCATTTGTAATTAAAATAATAACATTATGATTCATGACCTGGCTCTTCACACTAAACTCCGAACTGATCCTGTAATCGGGGAATACTCCATTATACGGTCGTTAATGATGATGCAATAAGCCCTGGTGTTTTTGGGGAAATTCAGGAAACTTTCCATCTCTAGTTTGACGTCAACTGTTGATGACTTTATAGCATCGTTCTGTTTTGAACAATCAATAACAAAAATTGCTCTATTCTTGAATGCTATATAATCCAACATGGGCTCGCTTATTATTTTATTTGAAAATGATTTCTGGAAATCATAGTACATCTGGTATGCTTCCATGTATTGCTGGTCGGTGAAATTCAATTTCATTGCTTCATAGGGATAACACTCTGAATTCAAGTATAATTTTACATTTAGCAAGTTTATATTATCGAAATATGCACTGTGCTTCACAGGATTATTTTTTCGATCTGTTTGGAAAGCTAGAATCACATATCTGGGGCGTTCCAAATTCATTGATGTTTTAACAGCCCAAATGTCGCGAGTGCTCTCCTTCATCAACGGATTTTCATGCAGATCCCAACTACGGAATGGAATCAAAATAGGCTTCTCAGCACTCAAATTCTCCAACATTTGAAATTTAACTTGATCACTTGGAAACACATGTCGCACTTTTAATGCTATCGTCTTCACATTTATTTTAGCCCTCTTCGTGCCTGTGCTATTAGTATAGCAATTGTTATCGGTTCGAGACCTTATCAAGCGCAACTTATGTTTTCCACTCAAAACTTTGTTATAGTCAATGAATAGGCCTAGTAGAAAATTCAACGGTATCCATAAATTGATTTTATTATTGTAGACTGAACTCAGTGCATCCTTAAATGACCATCCAGAAATAGCTAGAGGTATAGATTCATGTTTGGAATATGTTAGATAAGCTCTGATGGTGCTGACAATACCAGGATCACGTACTTTGTCTATCTCTTTCCCATTCAATTCATAACTGATATATTCGAAGAGAAACGCTCCGAAATTATTCGTTAGTTTACATTCACCATCACCACTTGCTTCTGGCTGGAATTCTGCCTCGATGAATAAAGCAGACGATGCCAAATCTACCAACACGTCTTGTTGATTGATTAATATCTCAACTTCATCGCTGTTGCCAAAAGATGTTGTGTGTGGATAGTAGGTGTGAGTTTCTTCTCGGATGATGTCTTCAATGAAGTTTGGCTCGTTGAATATTTGAAGTTTTTCTGACATTGTAACCAAGGAACTTCAAAAAATTTATATTCTCCAATGATAATGCTGCAGTAGCAACCTTCTCCTTCGAGCTCGTTGTAGATAATGACTGATGACCACTATGGGGATGTCTTTTATTTCTGAAATCTAAACCCATGTTCTCAAGTGATGGCTACTGCAACCTTCTCAGTTGAATTCCTTTCATATAATGAGTGGCGGTGAGTATTGGATTATTATTTATTGTTGTGAGGTATAATCCCTAACGATCTTTTTCAATTCCAATCGTACAATAATTTCTTCTCCACGAAAATTTACCGGTTTCCAATTCTGATCTAAAATATTCAGCGTGATGTTATCGAAGGACGTCTTGCTGATGACCGGTAGATAAATAAGATTCTTCGGCTCTATATCAATGGAAAACCCAGGTGGTACAAGAGGTGAGAACTCATATATCGTATGAGCTATCTTATTGTTATAATATGCTCCTGCGGTTAAGTTACACTCAACACGTATTGTTTGAACTTTGATTATGTTTATAGGTCGATCAGATACGTGTAGTTCGCGAGATGTCAATTTCTTTTTGCTGAATCCCAACAGTTCGCTTATACTATCTTTAGGAATAAAATTCACTTCAAAATCACTCTTCAGCTCTGTGTGTAGAGTGTTGTTGTTAGATTTTATTGATAATTTCCGGTCACGTTCTTCTTGCTTCACTCCTATCCCACAAACTGCACTTTGTATGAAATCCTCGATGTCTGTCAACTCGTAGGACCCCGTAGGTATAGTTACTACTTCTTCCTCACCCTTCACATTTTTATAATAAAATTTATTAAAACCTTCTTCAATGTTCGGAATGCTATTGTACGTATGCAAGCCAACAAGTGCGATAGAATAATATGAATGAGGATCTAGTTCTATAGGTGGGTGGAAATCTACAGATAAGCGGGAGCTCTTACCCGTGATAGTGAACGTCTGAGACATGATTGATGCAAACTTTACCAACAATCTATTTATATACTAATAAATGCAGGGTTAGTCGAGCACAACTGAAGAGTTAGAGAGGAATTCCAAACATAACTGACCACAATTATAAGTGTTATATTGTTGAAAATTATCGTGATTGAATAATATCTTACACTTTTTGAAATAATCCACTAGTTCGCGAGGGGGGCGTAAATTGCCAAAACTATCATAATATAAAACTGTATCACCGACTTTATTAAACCCAACCCAGTGAGTGCCTCCATTGTCCGAGCTATCTAAATTAACTATTCCACGCTCGTTTTTCCATGGTCCGTTGGATGGTAGTTCATCACGCATAAATACTCCTCTAAAATGGGGAATTTTCAGAGCTTTTGCTAGTTTTCGTAGATCGAGATCGGTCAGAGGTCTTCTGGGTAGGTTTACTGACAGTTTTTTGGATGTTTATTTAAATATAGGCCAAGACCTTTGCGATACTTTTTCAAATATAGACCAGATCCTTGTTTCCCCAAAGCTATAGCTTCCATTGTTTTATTATGTCTTTCCGTCTCCTCCAAGGTTTTCCGAGCTGCTTTGCTGTCGTTGACGGCCTTAGCGATGCCTGCACCACCCCCCGCCAATGCTCCAGCAGCTGATAAGCCGGCAAACAGAGGTATTAAAAATGGTAGAAATCCTCCAGTCTTTGGAATAGGAATTACTCTTGGTAACCGAACATTTTTCCGACCACCCGCTTTTTTGAATTGTTTTCGTGCAACTTTCAACGCTGTTTGGGATGTTTTCTTCAGATTGGATGAGTCAAACTTATTCTTCATAACTTTTCTCACCCCATCGACAATTGCACTTCCGAACCCAACCTTCTTTCTCATACCCATTCCCAATTTCCTCTTTGCCTTCATAATTTTATTTACACCGAAAGCGGCAATCCTTTCTCCAAATTTTGTGTCTTTAGATTTGACACGTTGCCAAGCAGCGTTCTCTAATATTTTATCCGCCTCGTGACGTCCTTCCAAACTAGCGTTTCGCAGATATGAAATATCGTGTTGGCGGCAAGCTTTATCGAGTGGATTGATACCTGAATCTCCTCTTCTCAACCGTTCTTCTAATTTTGTACCGGGACCACAGAATTGATAACCAGGAATATGAAGTTCAAACGGGAGCTTGTTTATAAGCGTATTGAGAACACCTTCTCCTACGTACGCTTCCATACAGACTGATGAAAATTCAAGATTGCACCGTTATTTAACGAGGGGAGGGAGAAAGATCAAAGATCTCAAAATAATATTTTTTATTAATTTCAAAATTTTCTCAATACAAAAGACTTAAGTATAATCTTAACAATATATGTTTCAAATATTATAATCTTCACTCTTGATTCACCCTCATATTCACGGAATTTTTGTTCTATTATAATAACCATACCCTCGAGTCAATAATATTCCAGCTATTTGTTTGTTCCTAATAATCTCCAAATGATCAATGATGGATTCATTGAACGAGATCCGAATTATTGATCCAACTGTTGTGATTATTATCTAGACCCAACCATTTCACATACTGTTTACCCCTCCTCTTCCGTAATATTTTTTCGACTAAATACACATCGGGTTGTTTTGTTTTCTGTAATTCTTCCTCGTAGAAACAGCCGCTGATTGGTGCGTTGGTCATATCTTCTAGTAGATATGTGACCGGGTTGGTAATTTTTACTTTGATGATTTTAAATAATTCCGTACTCCAATTGGGCGTAAATCCCTTCTCAAAAATATGTTTAGCCTTACTTATTCGTACCACATCTCCTACGTTGTATTTGTGAGGCAGAGCTAACTTGATGTGTGAGTAGGATCGCTTCAATATCTCGCTCTCAATCTGTTTCGTCACTTTTATTGGAGCCATATTTATAGTACTATGTTTACGTTTATTATATTTTTCTGTGGTTTCTTCAAGTATATCAAGCCATTTGTATTTCCCGCTGAGACTGAAATGTTTGTAGAGCGATTCCTTTAACGTTCGAATGACACGTTCAGCAATGGCTGCTTTTTTCACACTATACGTATTATAATGATTGATATTATGTTTCTTCATTAGATCGTTAAAGTGTTTATTGAAGAATTCTTTTCCCTGATCGCTTTGCAGATTCCTAGGCTTACGATGTCCTTCTAGCAATATAGAACTGACCGCTTTCCGAACTTCTTCGGCTGATTTCGTTTTCAGCGGGCGTGTCCATAGAAATTTCGAGAAACAATCGATCATAATCAAAATGTATTTGAATCCTCTATTTTCACGAGCGTAATTACCCATTTCTGCCAGATCCATTTGCCACAAATCATCCAAACCTTTTATGATCGTTCTGCGTCGTTTGAAATTCTTCCTACTCGGCTTATGAAGCTCATGCACAACTTGTTCTCTACTCATCTTATCAATGTGGAAATCTAGTGTAGAATTAATTTTTTGGGTATATTCACAGGATTTGGAGATATACGTTTCACAGAGCCCTGCTTTGTTGTTGTGGATGATGAGGGTCTCTTCTTAGAAGGTTCCACAGATGTCATCCGTCGTTCTAACGCCTCCACTTTACTAGTAATGTCATTTAGACGCATGTTCACACTGTTAAATGTGTTATTGATCTCTTTCAATTCATTTCTGTTTTCCCTCACACTATCACTGATTGTTTTATACTCTGATTTTATATAGATCCCCATTCCATTATATTTATTCTGAATGTCCATCAGATGTTTATCAATGTTGAGAATAACCTTGTCATTCGTTAAGTTATGTTCATCCAGATCCTTGTTGATATCTTTGATCAAATTATCAACCCTAACATTGAAGGTATCTTTAAGACTGGTTTCCGTTTTCAGATTCAGTTTGTGTGTTAATTTATCAACATATACTTTATTTGCAACATCTCCATCATCATTCGGTGATTTTACGTTGCACAATCTACGATTTTCCATATCATAACTTCCATCGCTCGTTAGGAATAATCCTTGTCCGTGAACTTGTTTGAAATTATTATTAAATACATTTGTATCATATATCCACATGGAAGAGGAGGCTCTGCCAAACTTATCCATTGAAACCATCTTTATAACTGAGATGAATTTGTCTTACACCTGGTTTTTGTTCAATTACCCCTGCCTCTATCAATTCTTCTATTATAGAGATTATCTCATTGTGATGATTATGGTTACCTGCATGCGAGGATGCAACAAGAAGTCTCAGTCTATCCACAATTTCGTTAACGTCATCCCAATAAACATATTCGATATGTTTCTCGTTATATTCAAGCATATCATTTTTGATATATGCACTTCCAGTGTATGTTTTGGCTCTGGGTCTTTTCATGGAATTAATCAAAGGTTTCAGTACATTTTTGTATTTTACAATGTTTCTTATTCGATCAGCTGGATCGTTATTACGCCTATGGGCACTAGTCATTTCCATCATTTGACTGTAATTTTTCCCATCTTCCACAGTGTAAGTATCAGGTAGAACATCTCTGTAAAATATCAAATTATACAGTCCTGTGGTACCCTTGAACGGAGTACCCTTGATAATTATATTACTCTCACTATCAATTTCTATAGGTTGATTACCCATGAACCATTTGTCTAAAGTTGAATTATATTGCAATCCCATTCTATCATCGTATTTCTTGACATCATCATCCAATAGGAATCCTTCCAAGTAATAACGTGCTAATGTGGGGTATTGTTGCAGAAACTCCTCTGTAGCCTCTGCATTATCTTTCTTATGTTTTCTGAATTCTTCACGAATCTGATCGATAGTAGGTTCGAGGGTAAACACATCCTCCTCAGTATTTTGGAGGTTATATACGAACTCTTCCCCTTCAGTTACAATATTTGGGATTGGTATGGTCTCCATTTGTGTTGCTGTAGAAACAATACTTTTAGGTTTAACCAACGAATTTTGTTTGATTATTTCAGCATTTTTCGCAATTTCCTCCAGAGGTTTAGATACATTCCTGAACATATTATCTAGAATCTCATCATTTTCAGCTTTACCCAATTTCACAGCCATATATTTTTTCCTCACAACGTTTGCTAACTCCCAAATTTTTTTCTTCAATTGTTGTTTTTCTTTAAGCGTGTTACTCACACCCACGTCCATGCTGAGCGGGTTGTCTATTTCAAATGAAAGTATATATACATGTTAGATGTATATATAACTATCAAAACCTTTGCGATAACGTCCTTTGTTCATATCACAGTCTTTGTTTATCATAAGGAATCCATATTTATCTTTCCAACATACGCTACATATCTCTTTGAATTTTTCGAGTGACATGTCGGTACTTATATGATCGGTGAATATATGTTTCAAATTTAGCTCATCCTGTTTGAAAATAATCAAGCAATTGGCATTGTCGCGCAATCCATGTTTTGGACATTTAGCAAAAGACTGGCAAAGATAGAAACTATCAATTGAGTTGTGTCTCCCTCTTGAAAAATAAGCACGAATTTTCTCCTGTTTCTCAAACATCACGTCATCGAATATTATGATTGAATTGGGCCTCGCTTCTGTGGGGTCTATGACCTCATCACTTTCGGTACAAGGAAAATATCCAAGCCCCTCAATTTTCTTCAATGTCTCCTTTAGTAACTGGTATTTTGGTTGGTGTAAAGACTTTGAATATATGTACACGTTTTCAAATTTCAGACCGTTTGCATCTAACAATAGAGATAACATCACATTTGTTTTCCCACAATTACTTGGACCACAGATTATTGTTCGTAGAGTATTAGGCAGCAGAGAGCTGTGACGTTGTGGTTGTTCAACATTCTCATTGCTTGACCCTAAGTTCATAATACTCAACGAGTCTTTTTGCTTAACAATCTTCATCATGCCTGAAGGCGAATCGAAATCATACTGGAACATATGTTAATAAGCATTTGTTTATATACTAGATGATGATGTTATATTGTGTATGTCTGATCGCGCGGTTAGGTGCTTCTACGGTTCTGTCAAAATCAGGTATCAAATACATGTTAAATAGGTATGAATGCTGGAACACGTGTCTGAATGTTGAAACACGTGTCTGAATGTTGAAACACGTGTCTGAATGTTGAAGCACGTGTCTGGATACTGAAGCACGTGTCTGAAACACGTGTCTGCATGTTGAAGCACGTGTTGAATCACGCGATAAAACATGTGCATGAATGCATTACAATCATTATAATTATTCACATCTACCCATCATCGTTCGTAAACTATGGTCGCCGGATTGAATCAGTTACTGTCATTGGCTTGGAGCAGTGACGTCATCATCGTTCGTGAACGATGGTCGCCGGATCTTCAATTCAATAAAACACCACTCACTCGTCAAAATCATTGTGTATTTTGATACACATGAAGCTATAGCTTGATGTTCTCCCCACCCCAATTTGTATGCATCATATTGATTTTCCTCATATCAAAAATATGGAAACACACGCTATGAAAGATCCTCCATGACAGTTCACACGGTAGACACCAAGACACCTCGTTGAAGACCCACATGACAGACACCATGACACCTCTTCCAGTCTGCGACTCAGGTTAGCTCTATAACCTTTAGCTCTATGGTTGTGACTGGTTGTGCTCTGTAGCTCTATGGTTTCTATGACTACGGTATGCCATGACACCACACTGAAGACCTGCGTGAGAGACACCTCGTTGACCACCTCATCGATGTAACACACGTGACACCCTCCATAAAGCTATATTCAGAGGTTTTTCCTCATCTACATGTACGATATGGCATTTTTTCACGAAAATGTTGGAAATTCACATTCTACACATCAAGACCTTTCATTTGATATCCATGAAGCTATAGTTGCAGCAAAATTTACAGTTTTTCCTGTTTACATGCCCGATATTAGATTTTTCCCCATGTAAATCATAAAATTCATCGAGTCGATGGAAATCTTGTTCAGCTCATCATGTAGATTCAAAATAAGCAATAAAATAACGACTTCCGGTGTAGACCCCTTCACTCTGATGCTTAAGCCGATGAAAAACACATGTGGCATGTGCCGTCACACTAGTTCATTCAAAGATGGCAGAGCCTCCACGGACACCTAGTTGAACCATGGTATGAGATTTGGAAGCTCTGAATGTCGACCGCCACACACTTCATCTTGAGCTATACTGTCCTCATCGATATTAACACCCGCAAACTAGAACGAGTCTGCGAAGTCGCACGAAACGTTGTAGCCGATGATCTCCGACCTTTCATTTATCGAAGTCGCTTGCGAGCCGCATGAGTCGGTCGAGTCGAACTGGTGGCGCCATCTCCACGTATCAGTCTATACCTTTTGAACCAAAGGTACAGAATGCTTCGTAGAGGTGCTTCGCACCTCCATGAAGCAATCTGTACCTTAGGTTCGTCATGACAGCTGTCACTTGGTGGTGACACCTCTACGAAGCAATCTGTACCTTAGGTCCACCATGACAGCTGTCACGTGGTGGCGACACCTCCACGAAGCAATCTGTACCTTAGGTTCGTCATGACAGCTGTCATATGGTGGCGACACCTCTACAAAGCAATCTGTACCTTAGGTCCACCATGACAGCTGTCATGTGGTTGCGACATCTCTACGAAGCAATCTGTACCTTAGGTTCGCCATGACAGCTGTCACATGGTGGTGACACCTCCACAACGCAATCTGTACCATAGGTCCACCATGACAGCTGTCACGTGGTGGTGACACCTCTACGAAGCAATCTGTACCATAGGTCCGCCATGACAGCTGTCACGTGGTGGTGACACCTCCACGGAGCAGTCTGTACCTTAGGTCCACCATGACAGCTGTCACGTGGTGGGGACATCTCCACGAAGCAATCTGTACCTTAGGTCCACCATGACAGCTGTCACGTGGTGGTGACACCTCCACGGAGCAGTCTGTACCTTAGGTCCACCATGACAGCTGTCACGTGGTGGGGACATCTCCACGAAGCAATCTGTACCTTAGGTCCACCATGACAGCTGTCATGTGATAGTCACATGACCCCTGTACATGTGACACACTTTTTGTACACACCCTGTATACTCGATGGCAGCTGCCTCGTGATAGTCACGTGACCCTGTACATGTGACACACTTTTTGTACGCACCCTGTATACTCTTTACAAACAACATATCCTTATCTCACACCTTATCACACACATCCATTCCTTATCACCGACCCCCCTATGGCCGCCATCTTGGTTCTTGATCGTAGAAGTAGCGGTGTTCATCTACTGTTATTTCTTCACCCTTAAAATTGAAAAAATCGCTACGTATCTTCAATAAAATTATAGCACTACTCTTCATGAAGAAAATAAGCCCAAAGTCGTTACTCCATGACCATTTCCTGAGAAGATCTAGCCAATTTATGAGAGCATCTTTTTTTCGAAAAATCGATATATTTTGATAAATAATCAATATTTCAAATTAAGAAAAAAATTGCTCTCTAAGCTTGTCATGGGCTATATGTACAGGAAACGATACATATGGAAACGTAATAGTTAACGACTTCTCGATACCCCAACTGATTTAGAAATCTCTGTCACATTGAAATTATAATGTGTTTCACAACTCTATGATTTACACTGACACCTACTGTCAGGCTGACTTTCGAAATATAACCTTGTTTTATACTAATACTTAATGTCATATGAACTATCAAAATTTTCCACAGAGTAAAGACATAACATAAACGGTGAAGTCATATCGATGAATCACACACACACACACACACACACACACACACACACACACACACACACACACACACACACACACACACACACACACACACACACACACACACACACACACACACACACACACACACACACACACACACACACACACACACACACACACACACACACACACACACACACACACACACACACACACACACACACACACACACACACACACACACACACACACACACACACACACACACACACACACACACACACACACACACACACACACACACACACACACACACACACACACACACACACACACACACACACACACACACACACACACACACACACACACACACACACACACACACACACACACACACACACACACACACACACACACACACACACACACACACACACACACACACACACACACACACACACACACACACACACACACACACACACACACACACACACACACACACACACACACACACACACACACACACACACACACACACACACACACACACACACACACACACACACACACACACACACACACACACACACACACACACACACACACACACACACACACACACACACACACACACACACACACACACACACACACACACACACACACACACACACACACACACACACACACACACACACACACACACACACACACACACACACACACACACACACACACACACACACACACACACACACACACACACACACACACACACACACACACACACACACACACACACACACACACACACACACACACACACACACACACACACACACACACACACACACACACACACACACACACACACACACACACACACACACACACACACACACACACACACACACACACACACACACACACACACACACACACACACACACACACACACACACACACACACACACACACACACACACACACACACACACACACACACACACACACACACACACACACACACACACACACACACACACACACACACACACACACACACACACACACACACACACACACACACACACACACACACACACACACACACACACACACACACACACACACACACACACACACACACACACACACACACACACACACACACACACACACACACACACACACACACACACACACACACACACACACACACACACACACACACACACACACACACACACACACACACACACACACACACACACACACACACACACACACACACACACACACACACACACACACACACACACACACACACACACACACACACACACACACACACACACACACACACACACACACACACACACACACACACACACACACACACACACACACACACACACACACACACACACACACACACACACACACACACACACACACACACACACACACACACACACACACACACACACACACACACACACACACACACACACACACACACACACACACACACACACACACACACACACACACACACACACACACACACACACACACACACACACACACACACACACACACACACACACACACACACACACACACACACACACACACACACACACACACACACACACACACACACACACACACACACACACACACACACACACACACACACACACACACACACACACACACACACACACACACACACACACACACACACACACACACACACACACACACACACACACACACACACACACACACACACACACACACACACACACACACACACACACACACACACACACACACACACACACACACACACACACACACACACACACACACACACACACACACACACACACACACACACACACACACACACACACACACACACACACACACACACACACACACACACACACACACACACACACACACACACACACACACACACACACACACACACACACACACACACACACACACACACACACACACACACACACACACACACACACACACACACACACACACACACACACACACACACACACACACACACACACACACACACACACACACACACACACACACACACACACACACACACACACACACACACACACACACACACACACACACACACACACACACACACACACACACACACACACACACACACACACACACACACACACACACACACACACACACACACACACACACACACACACACACACACACACACACACACACACACACACACACACACACACACACACACACACACACACACACACACACACACACACACACACACACACACACACACACACACACACACACACACACACACACACACACACACACACACACACACACACACACACACACACACACACACACACACACACACACACACACACACACACACACACACACACACACACACACACACACACACACACACACACACACACACACACACACACACACACACACACACACACACACACACACACACACACACACACACACACACACACACACACACACACACACACACACACACACACACACACACACACACACACACACACACACACAGTCAAAAATAGTCTAGATGGTCAAAACGCATATTTATCTAGGAATAAGATCCCACCCTAACTTGGGTAATTATAAGTAGGGGGTTTCTGAATCATTTCCAATATATTTTCTGTTACTACAATCAATTACATTTGCTGATTTACTAAAAAAAATTCAGGGAAGTCACGTGATTAATTGACCACAGTTCATTTGTTCATAGTGTACCAGGCTTCAGATCTTCTGTTATTTTTCAATATAACGTAAGCAGTGTTGCTGAATTTTAGTGTATTTTTTATGATTTGATTAGCCCAGGCTTTCTTGATCTATGTTTCAGATTTAAAAAATTTTGCACATAAAGCATATAATATTATTAATATTAGAAATGTTGTTATTTTGCTTACATCTATGCTATTTGATGATGAATCAATTGACTGTAACCCAAAACGTTTCATAATTCCATTTTTGATATGTGATTCTATTTATATGTAAAAAACTTTACTGAATTGAAAATTTGTTTTTATTAATATTATTTCATGGTAACTAATTTTAAAATTTCTTCAAGACTTATATATTATCATTTGTGAACACAACATAATCACCTATGTTATTTTTTTAATTGTGCCTGAATACTTATTTTAATAAAGGATAAACAATTTCCACATATTTTATTTATTCCCTTATTGATGCAGGTAAATTAATCTGACGTCCTAAATTGACTTAAAATTGGTTTGTTTAGGCTTTAAACATACAAAAGTACAACAAAATATTAGGTATGTTCATCTTTGTATATCATTTGTCAATTCCCATAAAACTTTGCTATGTAAAAAATTATCATTTACTTTTTATGATGATATTTAACTTTGACAGCTCAATATTCGATATATAGGTATTATACTAAAACAGATTAGATAACACAAAATAGTCTGATTTCCATTAGGATTTGACCCTGCCTGGAGCCTGATCCATCACAAGCCTTATTCCGTCGTACGGGGTTCTGACAGAATATACTTTTATATCTCTAGCTTCTAATGATGGCTAAGATAAACATAAGCAAAAAAGAGGGAAACTAACACCACAACGTAACCGGTGAACATCCCCCAGCAGCTGCTCAGAAAGGTAGCGCCAAGCAGAAGCATCAGGGGATTATCTCCCACTGAACTACCAAGGAGCCGTAGACCGTACAAGCCTTCTCCGGGGAGAGCTGGTCAGCGGGAGGAAACTCCCCCACCTAAGCTCGGGGAACCCAGTCTCCCAGGCAAAATGATCGGAAATGTTTATCGACTTTAAATGCGAAAAGGCTGTCGAGTGGCCTACCTCTAGAGTAGCCCACCTCACTAACTGGAAGGGCAAACCCCTTAACATCAAACTGGGAAAAGTCATTACCAAATAACATACACCACTTCGATATTCTTCCTGAGCACAACACCGGAGGAAGAGAATGACATGATTTTTCCCGTCGATGCTCAGAATAAAGGGATTAACACTGGGAGGTAAAAAAACCCGTCCTAGGTATTGACGGAGTCTCTGACTGGTCAATGATAAAAATAAGACATGACGAATAAGGACCTGGTACCAATTATTCAGATCCAGGTAACAATAAAATGGTAAGGAAAAGATAATAGTAATGGCCGCACCGTACTTTCCAATAGATGAGGCATGCCCTCCTTCAATGAAGGTGCAAAGACGGGGAAGTGGGGCAAACTTCCCTCCTTATGGGATCATCAAGAATTACACTTTGAATTTTTGTTGAAGAAAAAAATTGAGATAATGAATGTAGGAAATACCCCTACTTTTGTAACTAGAATAAGAAAAGAGGTTTTGAACATAACGGTAACTAGTGTGGACCTATAAAATATTATCAGGAATTGGCGAGTTTCCGAAGAAGAATCAATGTCGGACCGTAAAATAATAAGGTACGACATTGA
Source organism: Endomychus coccineus (assembly GCA_958510875.1). Classification (NCBI taxonomy): domain Eukaryota; kingdom Metazoa; phylum Arthropoda; class Insecta; order Coleoptera; family Endomychidae; genus Endomychus; species Endomychus coccineus. The sequence continues at coordinate 212,002,239 of OY294067.1, forward strand.
ATCCGACGACACAACCCACACTTCAGAAACCTCCAAAACACTGATTGGCAAAAGTTCGATAGAATACTAAAATGTAACCGTAAACAAGTAAACAGTAAAAAGTTTACCAAAAAGATACAATGAACTGAAACTTGCTATAGAAGAGGAATCCCGAATCAGGGGCAATAATAGATGTATACGAATTCAATTTCTCTCTGAAGAAACCCAAGGGGAAAACTTAACCCCTCTTTGTGGAATAAGGAATTGGCCACTCTTAGACAAGAACCAGAGAGGCAAAGAAAATCGGTGTATGGTAGGACTATAGGAGACTTCTCACCTCCTTTACTCACAACCTTCGCAGAGCAAAGTGTAAAAGCTTCCAGACATTCTGCGGGGAAATATCATCCATAACCCCGGCAGCGATACGATTTCATAAAGCACTAAAAACAGATATGATAGAGCCCTTTAACAACTGACGAAAGATATACAGAGGGTGCGAACAGGAAGAGAAGCTTCTTCTGGGAACACATTTTCTACAATAAACCACAGAAAATTTGTAAGGTTTCGCTGCCTTATTGGTCTTTGTAAGATTTCACCTTGTTCTCCAATGTAACCAACTAGGTCAGTACCCGTATAATATCTCAGGGTCTCCTAATAAAATGCTTCATTCGATTCCCGATTGAGGGTTGTGCCTAGGGCACCAAAAGCTTTGAATATAAATATAAGAGAAAATCTCAAACAAGAATTTCCGGCATTACGGGGTGGTTAGATAATTGGTGATGTAAATCAGAGAAAATAAAATAACAATGTTTTCAACTTAACAAATGGGTTAATTCCCCAATGGAATAATAATTTTTTAATATGAAAATATGTATAAATGATTTACAAAATATTGACTATTGATAAACATAATAGTATAGAATTTAATGAAATTAATAAAAATTTTCCATTCAAACTGGATTATCATAATTATAAGGTAATTTGATTGTAAGTGAAATACATAAAATTCAACTTTGAATTTCTAGTATGGATTAGAAATTAAAATAAAATTTGGCGCGAAAGCCTAACCTAAAATGGGTTGAAGTGGTTTTTTCGAAATCTCATATATACAATGTTTTACCTCTTGTTTTGAAGGTACTTGCCTGTTTTAAGGGGAGGAAAGGGGGTTAGGTTAGTTTTTCGGAATCTCATGTGACTTTCCCCTTGTTTTCATAATCGTGTGTGCAAAATTTTATTTTTCTAGTCTGTTTTAAAGGGTGAGAAACAGCAATGAGGTAGTTTTTTTGGAATCTCATGTAAATAGTGACTTTTCTCTTGCTTTGAAGGTCAAGTGTGTAGAATTTCATCAAAATTAGTACTTATCATCAAGATCGGTAGCTGTCTATTTTAAAAGGTGGGAAGAGGGGTTGGGCTATGCTATTCAGAATTAGGAGTAACTCTCTTGGCAAAAGAACATGTACCCTTTGAACGTGATACGGATACACCTGCTGATCGTGCAAAATTTTCCAAACTTTACTTTAAGTGGAATTGAGAGTAATTATTCTGGTTCTTGTTATTGAATTTTCCTCTACAGCTGTTAAAACAGCTTCATCCAATTCCGACGTTTGTGGTCTTCCAGTAATATCACGTGGCTTCGCAAAACTCTCTGTTTCAGCTGTACGACTGTGAAGATTTGTTAATGTTAGAGCAGCAAGCAGTACTCGGTTAGGATATCTCTCCTGATAATTTTTCATCGACAAGGTCATAGGAAAAATGAATGTCTGCTAAATGGGCATTACTTCTCAAATAATGTGTAACTTACAAACAATACTAATAATAATCAAATATTATATCACATTACCTATCAATTTAATCGATTAAACTATCCAAAATATTTTGAGCATGATTTTGCTTGGAAAATAGTTGAATATGCAATTTATTTTAATATCATTGGGCATGAAACTATTGGCCAAGAAGCACAATCAAGCAAAAAGTATTTGGATAGTTTAATCGATTTAAATGTAAAGGTCGAGTGGTATAGGGCTAGATTATTTCCTCAATAACTTGGATTAAGGCCAACAACAAAGAATTTTATTGATAGAAAAATCTCTCATAAGGTAAAAAACGATTTAATTTTGTTTGTTTAGCAAATTTAAATAAACCCTCGAATCCTATGGCTATCGCTTATACCTTACACGAATTGAAAAACAGCATAACCTCAGTAACAATTGCAGAAGCTGGTTTAACTCATAAGTTTGATACTCTTGAAATGGATGTAAAAAACTTGAAACAACAATTTTCAGAAAATGAAAGCAAATACGACATCTGCTCCTCTGAATCAAAGATAAGCGAACTCCAGAAACGTCATCTTCACAGTGTGCACAAACTGTGACTAGCTCATCAAAGTACTTTCACCTACTTCCGGCAAACTAGACAGTGTGCACATAAAAATATTCTGAACTCTTTCACACTTCCACTTTTAGTGCCTACTTCCGGATAACCACAAAGTGTGCAGAAGCTATCAGTGGTTCATCAACAATCTCCACCTACTTCCGGGGAACTACACAGTGTGCACATGGAGATTATGATACATAATTTCGCAATTCATTCATTCATTGACACAATACAATCATTTATTATAATTCAAATAATTATTCTCGGTACGCGAGGTAAAGTTAGAAGAAATGTACTTTAAACTATATGACAATTTAATTATTGACCTCTGATTACATGCAGGCGCACGCCCAGACAACCAAAAGACAGAACGGTCTTCGCTACACAATTAATTCAAAAGGATTCTGTATAATGCAGTAGTAGGTAGATCTCACCTTACTATGGGTTTTCGGTTCTGTTAACAAATTTACGTTTGCTTGCTGATTTTATTTCTAATGACGGGATTCAAATTTTCAATTCCTCTGACGACCTGCGAGCCGTCTTTTATACTACGCTTCAAGGTGCTGGTCAAGCTACCTCCACCAGCTCCTACAGACCCCTTTTTCACTCATTTCGCGTGAATGATGCTCCGCCAATTCCGAAATTCTGTGCCATGGTTTTCATACTTTCAACAGCTGTTTTGTTATCTTATGAAAACACGAAATATGCACGGTTTTAAATGAAATCAAACATACGCTGTTTATGAATTGGAAAGAATGCAAATCTGACTCTTATACTAAACAGGTGTTTGCACCCGGTACTATCTATATTCCTATACTACAATGTTCCTTTTCGGAATTATGACTTCTATTATATCACGCGTTTTGGTTATAGTAATATAAACGAATTCTTCTGAAATTTATAACCAATATACGTGTTTCCCATTAAATAATTATTGAAAATAGTTGACCTTCGTTATAACAACTATTATAATAGTCTGTAAAAATTGTGCTTACCTTTACAAGAAAAAGAACAAGGTTAGGGTTGTTTATATATATTTGAGCACTGATTTAAAACATCCGTCGGCTAACGTTAAAATTGCCCAAACTGTCACAATCACAATGCATATCTTTTCTCCTGCTTAGACGATAAATGACCACTCAGAGAAGAAATATACTTCGACTGTAAGAGATGAAGATAGATCTTCGGAAGAAATCTTCATTTTTAGCAGGCTGATTCGATCTATGAGTCTGCTTTGCAAGCAGTCGAACACATTTCAATCCGATACCTAATTTCATCGCAAATTTTGTCCACTTCTTCGAAGATTGCCTTCATGTTCACTTGCTTTGAATGGTTACATACAAGTTCAAGTTGGCAAAATAAGTGGAATTACTAGAAGCGTTATGATGCACGTTGGAGTTATTGCAATCATGTAAAATTGATCGGATTTGACTTTTGCCCGCGAGATTAGTACATTCTCTGAAAGACATTTCAAAGTTCGTATGATTATCGGACGATTTTCTAATGCTGTTTTATTATGCAGAACCAGCGCGTTACACAAAATAAATAGCCATTTCTGCTTCTGATTCATTTTAGCGATCGATTATTTGACATATGTTGTACAAAATAAATTTATGTTTTATGTAACTGCGCAGTGTATTATTATCATTTTTCGGGGGGGTACACTCCTCTGCCTATGATTCAGCCGGCGCCAATGTCTACTTGTGACCTCCACACTGAATTTTCAAGTACCTAAGTAATTTCATCAAGTGATCTGATTTATAGGAGAATAATATAGATAAACTGCACAAATTATGATCAATGACCTTAAAAAAGTATAACATATTTATTTCACTAATGGACTGTTAAAGGGGCTATTCCTTTCATTTAAAAATATATGCTACGATAAACCTAAACAGATTGTATTAATTTCTCTATAATGTTTAAATTGGAAACGTCTGTACAAACTTATTTAGTTCATTTGAATTGAATAACCAACATTATGACAGAGTAACAGACGATTATAAAAAGATTTCTACGTTCTCGATATATTGTAAATGATCCGTTTTAGCTAATCATCCGGTATTAAAAATGGTAATTGAGTTATTAGAACTTTCGGCTTATAAAAATGTATAATGATGGTGATAAGTTTACACTCGTAAGTTCGTACATTATTCTATGACATTAATATTTCCCCTGTTTGATTTGTGACAAGTTCTGATTAACATTTAGTAATGTCAATTTCAGAAATTATTATTATATTAATTGAAAGGAAGTTAACATAATAACAGCTTTGATTTGCAATATTTTGTAAAGGTGTATATGCCTAACATAATATCAGCATTCTACTGAACATGCGCAATTAATTTGTTTGTATTGAACGTTATGCTGATACAAAATAAACTCGTTTAAGAAATTCTAAAGCTTCATCATGAACGCAACGATTCAAATTGATCAAAACTTCCCATCTGATGTTAGCAGCAAGTCAGACATAGAATTATCTCAAGAAGATGATATTCTCAGCAAGAGCCTATCTAAGATGACTGATTTTTCCCGCTTGTCCACACCGAAACCAATCATGCATTTGGGTTTATCTACAGAAGTAAGTTAATTAAAGGTCACAACTAATATTCACTGAATATTCTATTCAGTTTCAGAGGCAAACGACTGCTATTCCGAAAACCCCATATAAACCTAGTAGTGCACTCAGGTCATCGACTGGATTTAAGCCTACAACGAGCTTCAAGTCGTATCTTGGAATGAAATCAGGAGCAGGGAAGCGAGGAGATTTTCGACCTGGTACAGGAGTAACAGTGAACCGACCTATGACTGCCGTCAGAGGAGCAGGGTACACGTCTCATGGCAAACCGTTTGATCCATTGAATCAAGCAGCATCTGCTTCTAGTCCACCTCTAGAGCTTCAAAAAGACGATTCGTAAGGAATTTTCTCTTACGTGTTTTTAGTACAGAAAGATAATAATTGCTATATTAATATATAGTTCAAATTAAAAAATCTTCTGAAATTACGTAAATAATACATATAGAAAGTGTCCCATCTTACTATTATCAGAATTACTCTGTTGTATACTTTTTGAAAATTTTTGATAAACTGAGAATACTCAATTATTTATTCTAGTAATAACTCAATTATTCTTACTTCTTTACTCATTCAGTCTACAAAAGGCTTTGATAATTAGAAGTTAGATAGGATCGTATAGTTTTGATTATCAGGATATATAGGCATATCATCAAGGGTAAGTACTATAGATATCGTATAATACATCATAACTGAAACATAATAAATTGGCTTAAAGTTATCACTAGTCATTATAGAAAGTGAGGGAATTCCTCAATTATTATACTTGATCTTATAGTGAAATAAAATAAAGTTGACATTATGTAAACTTCAACGCTTATTCAAAAATGACCTAACGTATAAAAATGCGGTACAAAAATTAACTGTGGCTTATCAAATTGTTTGATTCTGGAGATTTCCACATTCAATATAATCCTTATATATGGATAAATACCTGTAGACGAAAGGATGATAGACAATCCATTGCCATTTATCTTAATGTTTCATTTATTTCCATTGGAAAGCGGCTCATATCATTTTTATTTAGATATAGTTTATCTATAAACAAATAAGCAAGGTTCGTACGCGAACAGCAAGTGTTTTAACGAGCTATACTGTGACAGATCCAGAAAATCTAGGCGAATTACTTTTTACTTACTGGAAGTCATACCTGCTGGATTAAATAAACGAACAGATGAGGCTATGGTAAATTAAACAAATATGAGATGACATTTTTAAATTATTGAAATAAAGAAAAGATTATCATTGTATTAAACAGAAAAATGAATTTGATGTGACAGCAGCCAGCAGGTTTTTTTATTCGTGAGTATACTTATAGCTACATAATCAAATTTAAACGACGGCTCTTCGACGATGCAAGTCGAGTAAAAAATTTTCCCCGATCCAACTCCTTATCCTGATGCAAATGCATTCGGTTTTGATCCGGCGTGAAACAGGGAAACTCCTTTTATATATTTTATAGAACTAAATAATATATTAAACTTAGTTTTATGTTGATGGAGGATATTTATCTCATCTACGAAACATACGAAAAATGATTTATTAACAAAATATTTTGCTATGATGCCATGCGAACTGCAGTCGTCTATGTGCAGCTAACTTTACCGCATTAGAATGATAATAACATTATTAAATTCCGTCAAAAATTTTACAGATATCGCAACTTCTGCAGAGACCTATTTTGTTACCCGTCATTGCGTTTAAAACTGAAATCTAAACACCTATGAATTTTTTCTCTTTTATACGATAAAATGAAATACTAAATTAGTTATCTATTTAGTTATCTGTAATTTGACAAGGAATGTTATCTCAAAACTATTAACAGAAAAATCTCTCGGGGAGGGGGTTAACGATTATACTCAGCGCCCCTCCTTAGATGCGTCACTAGCATATATGTAAAGCGTGGAACAGAAATGAGGAATAAAATATTTTTTTTTGTATTTACGGTCAAATCGAAAAACGTGAAATAGTTCAATTTTCGAATTGAGGTGACGTCATCTTGTTATTTGCGAATTGGCTTTATTACCACCACGATATAATATAATGGTAATGCGTCTCGTATATTAAAAACGTAGCCCAAGTCTGTGAACTTACAACTCTTGCCGCAGGGTCGCTACGGTCGGATGTAAGAGGAGCTATACGGCGCACAGTGAGTAAATTCACGAATTTAGGTGGACAATAGTCAAGTCAAAATTTTTGAATTTCTGAGTATTAGATGTTATTATTATTATTTGGAAAGTTGCATAATATTAATATTAACTATTTACTGTGTTTACAAATACATGGTAAAATGAGAAAAGGACTCCTGTTTACACAGCTGCCTAATTCCTTACAGTTAGAATATCTTAAATCGATGTCTGATTATTATGTATAAGTTATTTCTGCCTTATACAAGTATAGTTTTTCCTTAACAATGAATATTACTGAGACAGATAAGACCATATATTTCTATATTTATATTTGATCTACATTGTAATCTATGTGTAGAGTTAATTTAGCAATCTGTAAACTCATGCCCATATTCAATAAAGACAAACTCTATAAACCCTATAAACTTAACAGATGGCCCTCTTTAGTTCGAATTACAAGAAGGCAATTTTTTCAAGAGTGGTTGAAATTTCCGAAAAAAAATCGCAATGAAAAGTTATTGAATTACATTCTTGCATCTCAAGTCAAATCTGACATCGCAACTAATACACGTTCTATAATTCATTGTAGAAATATAGAAATAGACGATAACTTTCATAATTTTCGAGAGTTCAATCCTGGTCAGAGCTCAGGTTGATAATGATTTGGTTTAAATTACCTACATTATCAGCTTATCATCGTTCTCGCCGTTTAGCTCCTCTTACATCCGACCGTAGCGACCCTGCGGCAAGAGTTGTAAATTCACAGACTTGGGCTACGCTTTCGTCATGTATAACAGTATACGAGACGCATTACCATTATACTCGTATTATACCGTGATTACCACTGAGATGGTAAAATTGAATACCAACCATGAAAATCAGAACAATATCAAATTCACAAATTTCAAAAGGCGAAAAGTCAGGCTATTCTGCTTATTTTGATCAAGAGCATTTTTCCTCTAAAACCCTTTTATAACGAAAGCAATGAGAACATAGGCAGCACAGTCGGGTTTTTCATGATCCGAGGTGATGTCATGATATAGTTTTGGATATACCGGGATATCAAAAATTATGTTGGTCAAGGGTGGTTGTGGAATCTAATCGTGTGTCTTAACTTTACGTTTGAAATAATTATGTGACTGTCACACTGACATCATCAATAACCTACAAATTTTATACCTATTTACTTCTGTTGTAAAACAATAATGAACTACAAATTATGAAATAATTATGTGAACTTTGAACCTTTTCAGAGGTCGTGATAGCCACAATACGGGTCAAAAACTGTTTTGAAATAGTTAATTTTCCGTAAATCGAATGACGTTCACGTAAGAAGCCCGTAGCACGCGAGTTAGAAAAGTGCAAACTGGTTGTACCTAATACGGCTTTACGACGACATTTCGCGTGCCGTTTTCGCTCCATGTAGTTAGATTTAGTATCGGACCGTGCCCGACGGCCCTTCTTTTTTCCATAAATGTCCATTAATTAAAACAGTTTGAGCTATTCTCAGATCTCAGCTACGCACGTCTAACATGCGACGTACCAAAGGGAATTTTCTCGCGACTAAAATATACACGAAGCGGGTAAAAGCTAGCAGCCCATAGCCAAAAACACTTTATTACAACTGGCGCCGGTCGCACGGGGCAAGAAACGGCCCCAAACTAACAAGACCGAGGTAAAATGTATAAATTCTAGCATACGCGCAGCGAGCTCCTCGAGGCATATGTCAAAATGATTTCGTTCGTAGCTAATTACATAGGACGTCTGGCGTTCATGCAATTATGTTTTTAGATAATTCGAACCTTCTAATTTCGATAGGCCACGTGAAAATTCCGGAGTCCAAAGCGCTAAAGATTTCTGAGTGTTACAATATTCGTATAAAATTGCGAAATTTCGCACTTTTAGAAACTTCAAATTAATTATGACATAATTATTTCAAGAGTGAAGTAAGACACACGTTTGAGATTCCACAACCACCCTTGACCAAGATAATTTTTGATATACCGGTAGAATAGAAGTTAAATACGTCAAATAAAAGTGAGCTGTTGTAACGTATTTCGATTTGCCCATATGGACCATAGAATTGTAGGTAATTTTCTTCTTGTCCAAGCCGCATATAACTGCCCGTAAAGTCTGACTTAGAGGGAGAAAGATGGTATATTAGTGACCTACGGATTCGGACTAACCATAATTATCAGTATATCAGTCTACAATTTTTGTGGATTGGCTACAAAAAAAATTTGACATTTCTTTCCATCCTACAGAACGAAAGGCTTACTGATTATGGCAAAATGTATGAATATCTATCACTCCAAAATATTATAGGCTACATTTAATTAAAAATGTCAACATAATGTTTTTCTAATGATAGTAGAAATATCGAATTTTGTATATTTGTAGCGTCATAATCGAGCGAAGTAGTCCTATGTTTTTTTTTGTACATGCTACTTTCACGGTCAACTTTGAGTGTAAGTATCATACCTATATAATAAATATGTGAGGCTATATAGAATATCTTACAAAAATGTGAAGCATCGATTTCCCAAATGGGAATATTCTTCTAATTACTCTTAGAAGTATCGTATTTTCAAATAATCCTATTACCGAACAAATATGAATATATATTTTTTTCATTTATGTGAAGAAGAAGTGTATATTTGTGAATGAAGCGATTTATCCGCGTCTAAAAAACCTCTACGGAAAATATAAGAAATATTTTCCGCCTAAGTTATGCTAGAATTTCTCATCCTATTATATCATTCTAGTCCAGAAGAAAGAATTCGACAACAGGAAGCTAGGATAATGCAGTTTGTAGAAGAATCTTGCATAGCAAGCCAGGAAGGTGATTTCCGAAAAGCACTATCCAAGGCTAAAGAAGCATCCAATAAAGAGAGGAATTTGATAAAAATGCAAGAACAAGTAGGGTTGGGGGACAATCATAATATTGATTTGACATATGCAGTAAGTTATTCGAAATGGAATTGATACATTTCATTCACCAAATTGTTTAATTAGCACCTAAAGATTCCAAGAGATTCAATCCGGGAATGCCTTGTACGTTTAACTAATTGAAGAATACTAGTTCGCTCCGATTTTAGCTATTTCTCTAATAGTAGAAAACTAAACAGTATGTATATAAAACTTTCTTTTTTTTACATTAATACTTGGTCGGGGCTACTGCGAGCACACATCATTGGAATCTCTCGGAAACTATAAGAGATTTGAGGATGGTTAAACTGGGTCTGGCGCATTTTGACGATCAACAAAATGTCACTTAAAAGTTTCAAAAATTCCGAATGCTTCAGAAGATATTTGAAAATAACCGTAATTTTGCAAGACATTTTTCATTTTTTCCTGACTTTATTTGAAATGATATCTCAAAATAAATGACATTTTATCGTTGTCAATTTTGCCCCCTCTACAAAATGACATTGCCACATCCGAAGTTTCGTTCTTTGGAAATCATAAACTTATTTTTTTAAATACGGACCTGGAATTTTTATTTTTTATTTAGAATCCTGTTTGTATTCTGAGGAAATTGACGTATCACATGCTTGAGTTTTTCAACGCCCTGACGTCAAAATAGACTTTATAAATCATGGTGTTTTTAACAATAATTCATTTATTAAAGGAAGCAATTTTTATCATATACTCATTTAAATTATCAACATGCTAAAAATATTGTATAGAAACAGTAATACATTAAGTTTAAACAACAGCAATAATTACTTAGCTCTACCTAGCTACGCAATTCATTGACAATAAACTATGTCTAATTAATAATTCTACTTCAATTTATAAAATACGATCTAAAAATAATACGACTCAATGCGAAGAAAAATTGAACAAAAGCTTGTAGTAAATATTCAAATAGTCGTCCCTGCACCTGAATAATTCATTAATTTTTTTAATTTCCAAGCGGAATTTTGTTAACCATCAAAATGTACAACTTTTCCCCAATTTAACCATCTAAGTACCTCTCATAGTTTCCAAGATCCCAATGATGTGGCTCGAATTTGAAATACTCTGTACCTATATATATTATCATCAATGTGACGTCGCCGTCTATGTTATGTCTTTACTCTGAGGCAAATTGTGTTAGTTCATGTGACATCAAGTATCAGTATAAAACAAGTTTATACTTCGAAAGTCAGCCAGACATTAGGTGTCAATATAAAATGTAGAGTTGTGAAATATAATCATAATTCCGGTGACAATGTATTATGGCATACTTATAAAAGAAAAAACAAGATGCCGGCTCCAAGAAAAATCGCTTAGAGTTCTGTGATTATTGTTCGATTCTATTTAAAATTGATTTATGGGCTTTGGGGCCGGAGATCGTGTTTCTTCAGTCAAAATTCATAAATTCAAGATGGCGGACGAGTTTAGTGATCATGGTCCGATTCTTTTCAAAATCCAATCAACTAACCAGTATCCCAACTTTGACTCGGGAAAGGAAGACATTGTCTCATTTCATGCTTTAAAAAATACATGAACTAGAACATGATAAATTGTTAAAATTTTGATATTGTTTGGATTTGAGAGCACTCTATCCTACAAACTTGGAAAATCAAAATGGTACAGTAACCCTTAAGGTATTCAATGAGTATCTTATACAGGCTCTACTCCAATTTGGTTCAAATATAGAGCATTGCAAATCCACAGCCCCCCTTATAAATATTATATTAAGTTGGTGGGAAATAATGATTTATTAAATTGTTAGATACGTGGAAGTCCAGTTCGGCTTTAAATAAATTGACTACACCGACACATACTGCATGATCACAATTTCAGAAATAATTTCGTATTGTTTCAACGAGCTTAATTTAAGTTACATATTGTTAGGAAACAGATCCATTAGAAGATAGGTTTTTTGTATTAAAAAAGCAAATGGGGTGCAACTAAGGACTCAGTTCATGTCTGGCAACCCCGTTTAAACAGGAAGTCCTCAAAAATAAATAAAACTATTGTTTTACTATCGGTATTGCAGCATTGTTCCGTAACGTAAGTGTGACCATCTGCAGTATAGGCTCTGACTTGTGACGTCACGATCGAGCGTACAGGCCTTGTGTTATAGAGGGTATTGTCTAGAGTCGGTTTCCTAGATGATAGAACGTTCATGACCATGAAATCTCGGAAGATCAAGAGAAAGTACGTTTTATTGAAATTAATTCGATAACTATTAGTCCAGGCATTTAAGAATGAAAATCGACGATTTTTGTCCGAATTACCGCGAGGTCTAATTTTGGTCTATTCTTATGTATTTTGACACGCTGAACACGATGGTGTAGATTAAATTTGGATTAACCTTGTGCTCGAAAAACTATGGCCATTTTTTGGATCCGAAAATGGCCATTTTTCGATTTTTTACGTTTTGAGACAAAACTATGAGTTTTATGAAAAAATGTTTCGAACAAAAGTTGTTGGAAAAACTAATACGCAACTTTTGGATTTAGTCTAAAGTCGATTCGAGGTTGTGGGCCCAAGATAGGGCCTATTTAATGTGTTTTTTGACACATTGAAAAATTGAGTATATGTCGAAGAGTTTTCAATTTTTCATATTCTGTTTTGGTGAAGAGATATTTTTATTCTTCTTTTATTTAATTTTTAGTATTTTGACCTATCTCATTTTTTGGAGTCATAATCGGCCATTTTGAAAAATCAGTATTTTGCGAATTTCTGACGGAATACTAATGTTATCAATTTAAAACCAAAATTATTCGGAAGAGTTCATCATTCTGCATATAATATCCAAAATTCAAGCATTTTGCTATGAAAACATAACTTTAGCGCCATTTTGAAAATTTTGGACCGACGAAAAATCAAACTTTTTGAGGTTAGAAATCTTTTACGGAACTCAAATTCTAGGTTCTATTAGAGGTTTTATAGCAAGTATTTTAAGTCGAAGCAGATTGATTTGGGTCGAATAGAAATGAAGCTATCTTAATAAATGTGTTTGGGCCTATACACAAAAATCTTGAATGAAATTACAGAGAAATACTTCGGCTATTTGTGTTTGGAACAGCGTACGGAGATTCGTTCACAATTCCAAGTTATAACGAATTTCATCATAAAAATTTAGCGTGAAATTTCATGTAGCGGCAATAAGCCAGGGTCGGTACAATAGATTTCGCGCGCGAAATAATGGTTTTTTAATATTTAAGAATGCACCTGAAGGCATAATCGTTTTTTATGAATGTGTGAGTGTATGTAGACGTGTGAACGTGTATATGTGACCGTGACATGATGTTTTTATAGGGTGTTACATGACAAATTTCAACATTTAAACAAAAAAATAAGATTAAAAAATAATTTTGTTTTTTTCACATTCATATTTTTGTTTTGTTTTTACATTTCATATTTATTCAAAAATTATCTATATGTCTGATTATCCACAAATACCCTAAGTTTTTTGTTATCACTGCCAGCGTATATTGCTAATGATCTAATATGATTATTATTGATACACGGATCGTCGTGATATACGCTTCATATGAAGTTGATGAAATTTGATAGTTGCAATTGTCGTTAATCATCGGTATCGTCATCATCTTCATCATCGTGTTCATTTCCAACCACTTATCAAAATCATAATTATCTAATATACTGATTTCTGGCTCGGGGCAATTAGAACAGCATTTACCGTCACAATGCATCAATGAAACCATTGATCCAACGAAATGAGGTTGAAGAAATAGTTCGAATGGAATTACTCCTATACAAACAGTAAAAAATGCACGTCCCGATGATCGAAATAATCTCTTGTGGTTGTAAAAGAAATTGTACTGGTAAATGTTCGTGAAAAAAATTAGGATTACCTTGTAGCTCATTATGTAAGCATTGTGAAGGCAAAGACTGTTCTAATTGCCCCGAGTCAGAAATCAGTATATTAGATGATGATGATTTTGATAAGTGTATTGGTGAAAATGAACACGATGATGAAGATGATGACGATACCGATGATGTTATCAATGACACTTGCAACGATCAAATACTATCAAACTCAGATGATGAAGCGGATCACGATGATCCGTATATTAATAATGATCATATCACATCTTTAACAATATATGATGACAGTGATAACGAAGATAACATCATCGATACGTCGTGCACTTCAGACTGTACGACTGATAGCGAAATTACAGAAAATCGTGGTGAAAAAAGATTGAGAAAAAAGTAATGTGTTTATTGTATAAAATAATGGGTATAAGACGTATCTGTAAAGTGAATCTGTACACTTGCATTTATTGCCATTTTATTTTCCCGATAAGCAATATTATGTATGTTATGATAGTTATTAGATTAAATTATATTATAATATTATATTATGTTATGAATAATGGAAAAAATATAAAACGTAGGTCATTTGTAAATAATCAGACGAATAGATAATTTTTCAATAGATATGAAATGTAAAAAAAAATATAAATGTTAAAATTTTGTTTAATATTGAAATTTCTTATGTAACACCCTATAAAAACATCATGCCACGGTCACATATACACGTTCACACGTCTACACACATTCACACATTCACACAAAACGATTATAAGCATTCAGGTGCATGTTAAAATATTTATAAACTACTAGCGGACCCGACAGACGTTGTCCTGCACGATGGTTCTGGACTAATTGTGAATTCCGAGTCTGTCGACCAATATTTCCTTCTCGTTGACGAAAACGTGGCATTGTTTTATGTATGTAACCTATATGTGAATATAATACACTTAATATTCACTGAAATGCGATAGCTGAAATATCAAAAGACACCGTACAAAAAAATTAAAATGTCAAAATAACGAAACACACTTATTATAATACACTCAAATTAAAATGTCGAGAAATAAACGAAATCCCATGCACGTAACTTATATCTGAATTTAAAACTTTCAATATTTAGGTAAATGCGATACATATAATATCGAAACACAGCGTACAAAAAAATTTAATGCATTGAATGAATGCATACACAAAATGAATGAAATGAATGAATGAATGAATGCATACACAAAAATTCATTGAAGTCGATCCAGCCGTTCAGTTTCAGTATAGATAAATAACCTAGATACCGACTGCAGCGCCATCTGCCGGGCTGAATTATGAATCTAAACCATCCAGGGCACCACCCAAACGCGTACAAAAAAATTCATTCGAATCGGTCCAGCTATATAGATAAATAACCTAGATACCGACTGCAGCGCCATCTGCTGGGCTGATTTGTGAATCTTAACCATCCAGGGTGCCACCCAAACGCATACAACAAAAATTCATTCAAATCGGTCCAGCTATATAGGTAAATACCCTAGATACCGACTGCAGCGCCATCTGCCGGACTGATTTGTGAATCTAAACCATCCAGGGCGCCACCCAAACGCATACAAAAAAATTCATTCAAATCGGTCCAGCTATATAGATAAATACCCTAGATACCGACTGCAGCGCCATCTGCCGGGCTGATTTGTGAATCTAAACCATCCAGGGCACCACCCAAACGCATACAAAAAAATTCAAATCGGTGCAGCCGTTTAGGAGGAGTTCAATTACATACACACGTACATTAGAATTATATATATAAAGATAATTTCGCGCGCGGAATCTATTGTACCGACCCTCGCTTATTGCCGCTACATGAAATTCCGCGCAAAATTTTTATGATGAAATTCGTTATAACTTGGAATTGTGAACGAATCTCCGTACGCTGTTCCAAACTCAAATAGCCGAAGTATTTCTCTGTAATTTGATTCAAGGTTTTTGTCTATAGGCCCAAACACATTTATTAGAATAGCTTCATTTCTATTCGACCCAAATCAATCTGCTTAGACCTAAAATTTTCGCTATTAAAACATCTAATAGAACCTTAGAATTTGGGTTCCGTAGCAAATTTCTAAACTCAAAAAGTTTGGATTTTTCGTCGGTCCAAAATTTTCAAAATGGGGCTAAAATTATGTTTCCAGAGGAAAATGCTTGAATTTTGGATATTATTTGCAGAATGATAAACTCTTTCGAATAATTCTAGTTTTAGATTGTTAACATTAGTATTCCGTCTGAAATTCGCAAAATACGAATTTTTCAAAATGGCCGATTGTGACTTCAAAGGAGATAAGTCAAAATACCAAAACTCAAATAAAAGAAGAATAAAAATATCATATTTTCACCAAAACAGAATATGAAAAATTGAAAACTCTTTGACATATACTCAATTTTTCAATGTGCCGAAAAACACACTAAATGGGCCCTATCTTGGGTCCACGACCTCAAATCGACTTGGGACTAGAGCCAAAAGTTGTCTATTAGTTTTTCCAACAACTTTTGCTCGAAACATTTTTTCATAAAACCGATAGTTTTGTCTCAAAACTCAATAAATCGAAAAATGGCCATTTTCGGGTCCAAAAAATGACCATAGTTTTTCGAGCACAGGGTTAATCCAAATTTAATCTACACCATCGTGTTCAGCGTGTCAAAATACATGGGATTAAACCAAAATTAGACCTCGCGGAAATTCGGACATAAAAATTCCTTAAATGACTGGACTATATATAGGTAGTCATTATACACAAAATATACTGAAATCGAGAGTAGAGGTTAGTTACCTTAGACTATTTATTCATTATTATTGTGTTAAATAGTCTAAGTTAGTTACCGATCATAGATTAATAAGAAAGGAATGGTTGATTGCGTTGATCTGTCATGAATGAAAGAGCGTTCATAGTATTCCTTTTAATTTTACAGTTCTATATTTGTTGATAATCTACTAACGCGGCAATACTATTCTATCAGATACTATCTACTTACTTAGCTTACCGTTTTTCAATTTTTCTAGTTTCTATTTCAAACATGCAATGCGCCTGGACCCTCCTGATTAAAAGTTATTTATAATTATTGCAGGTTCTGTTCACACTAGCCAATCAATATGCTGTTAATGAACTGTATACAGAGGCATTGAATACTTACCAGATGATTACAAAAAATAGGATGTTTATCAATGCGTATCGTTTGAAAGTTAACATGGGTAACATTTATTTAAAGCAAGGGAGATATGAAATGGCAGTTAAATTATTTCGAATGGCTTTGGATCAAGTACCTACCACCCATAAAAATTTGAGGTAGGTACTCATCTTTTTATTCATTCAAATCGGGCTCACGATCACATGAACTGATGTAATTCATGTAAAATTTGAAAACCCTTATATTACTCACAAGCATGATACATAAATTAAACATATAAAATGTAAAACATAAACTAAACACAATTTTTTTTAATCTACTTTGAAATTCTTGTCGTCACTAATTTTCTATGCACGTTATGCATGAATAGGTCATTGAGGCGGTATTGTATTACATTTGATCTAAACCATGATTTCACACGTCTTAGAGTACTGAATGTCCTTACTATTGTTACTGTCGTGGACTGCTTTGCAAGGCAAATCATCATGGTCTTTCTAGTGTGAGAAAAATAGTTCTATGCGTCCTTCAATACGTCAATAACGTCGAGTGGTTTTAGATCAAATTTTTCCCACTTCTTTTCTTCTCACAGATTGAACTTATTCTTGATTTACAGCTTAGGTAGATTATAAAAACTGCAATTTTTGTTGTTGTAGTTTTTAACTCATGTACTGTGTTCATGAGGGGTGCATTGATTGCATGCAGTCTTTTCATCAGAAAAACGGAAAAACTTCATGGAAAGGATCAAATATGGAATAAATATACCTAGACCTTTCAAAATATCCGGTGAGGCTAGTTGGAGTATTAGAACTGTGCTGCTTCTCATAAGTATAGGTATGCCCAACGTGAATCCGAGGATCAATTTTATATGGGTGATGAATGAGTTTCTTTATGTGTTTTTCGGTGGCAATACGATGGAAAATAATAACCGCGGTGATTCGCTTAATATGCTGCGAGCATCTTATTAAGTCGAGAGCTTTTGATTGCAGGGTGTTTACTTCGGGTTCCAACAAGGCACAGTATTTTGGTATAAGGCATACCGAATACAAAACCCCTTTTTGTTGTCGCTGTGTGCAGCTGGAATGAAACTGTCTTGGTAGCTGTATTATGTCTTCAGACAGTCTCTGAAGCCCATAATTTTATACTTTTGAATGGCGTTCATGTTTCATATGTACATTCTTATTGTTTTTGTTCTTATTTAAATTTGATTTTGGTTTTTTGAGTAGGTCTTCAGGGGGAGGGAGAGGTGAACATCTCGACCCTCACATGGTCACGCCTATGAGTTCGAATGTTGAAGGAAGAATTTGATTCAGTTTCTAATTGCTTCACTTCCCGATAAGCAGCATCCCATAATTTTGAGATATACAATGAATCTTACTGGGTCGAGTAGATACTTGAACAGCAATGTAATCGTTCGTTTGCAAGCACTTTTTGAGCAGAATCAAAAATTATCTTATTATCCCACTCGGTACTGTTTTACGCGGATGAGTTTCAGATGCTTCGAAAAAATTCGGATTTTTCCCGGCTACGATGATGTAATTTCCTCTGTGGTCGTGTTGGGTGTTTCGAATATTTGCCTCTGTGAAGCAGTACGGCTTCGCAGTTAGTAAGCCAATAAATTCATCAATAAGTAGGTAAATTATTTTCATATGGCCATCAAATTTGTATTGTTCCGTCATGGTTGCTCCTGCTTTGTCTCATGCATTCCAAGACATCCTAAATTTGTCTAGGATGAGGACTCCATTGTTTAGTGCTGAATTCCCTGTTTTTTATTATAGGACCATTTCCGACGTGTGTTATATCTGCAAGATGGCGCCACATCTTACACAACCAGGGTCAAATAAATGTTTTCCGTGCGCTATTCTCTAATCGATTCAATGATGTGGCCACTTCGGCAGCCTTACTTACCGATGTGCGATTTTTTCCTTTGGGAGTACTTCAAGGTGTATGTATGAAGACAAGCACCGCACATGAGTGTATCGCCGATATCCGAGAAGGTCTGCAAAGTTGTATCGAAGAAGTTGATATTTTGCTTTCGTGGATATAGCTAAATGCTATAACCTCATTAATTTATTTCTGCCAATAAATTTTTATAGAGCAGAATGAAACAATTTTATGATTTTTTAATAACGTCCTGAATTTTTGCTCCACCTGTATAATTTACGCAAGTTAAGGCTGCTTCTTCATGGCAACCTCTTCGTCCTCCACTTCGCTTTACTAAGGCAATGATTCGTGGGTTCTGCAGCTCGAATAATTTTGGGTTAATCCACGTGAAATTGTTTGGCATTATGGTTCTTCGTAAAGAAAACTGAGCTAGCAACCTTGAATAGCACGCTCTTCACATACTTCTTCTGGGCGGTCCAATCTTCTTTACAGTATACAAAAGATTGGTTCTTAAAAAGGATCTAGAATATAGCCTATTCTAGTCTTGAAGTTCAGTGCACGTTCCACGATTTCTCATAGATTAAATCGTGTATCTTCTGATAAACATCATTCGATTTATTATGATGAATAAAATACTCCAAAGATACCTATCTCAAAATCATAATATATTTTCAGAATAAAAATAATGCATAACATAGCAATGGTTTTCATAAAAATGGGACAATGGTATGAAGCTGTGAGAAATTTAGAGTATATCATGAATGAAAAAGCTTATCATCGAGCTGGTTTGCACCTGATAGTGTGCAGCAGAGCCTTAGAAGATAGAGACCAAATGAAAACAGCGTTTTCGCTACTCTTATCGGTACCACTCGAAACCGATGATGAAGAAAAATATAATTTGGACCAGGTACCGATTACTTTTCAACTATTCTGTCCTGAATTGAATAGAATCAGCCACTACGTGATGAAAATCAATCATAAACTTGAATAAAATATCTATTAAAAGTTTGATGTATTATTATGAAATGTTGAAAATTCTCAAATCAATATATAACCTTGCTCCTATCGCGTATTAGTCCCGTAAGTAAGGGTCAGTCGACTTGCGCGCGTTGCATATTGTCAGATACAACCCACTATAGGTCTTTATAGTTGACTCTTTTGTTAAACAATACAATGCGTCTAATTTGCTCTAACTCACAAGACTCTCCTGTACATTGCTGCTCCAAAATCAATCTGTATATAATACAATATATAAGCTTGTCTACGGCAGAATTGGACAGATTTTGATGAAATATTCACTAAACCATAATTTTTAGGCACATATAACTAGTATTCATACTCACTGGCTTAGCAAAATCTCTGGGATAGGGAGGAGAGAATAAAACAATATAAATTAATTTATTGAATAGTTTATTCGGGAAAAATGTAGGCTTCTTAACCCAGTCATTGTCAACTTTAAGTGAGGTAGCTTAAGACAAACGGAACACTTCTGTTTGTTGTTTTCAAAATAACATACTCGGAACCAACAAGGTTTCATTGCTGACGTAAAGTCATATCCAATTTTGACTTTAATATTTCTTCATTTGAATCTTGAATCATAGCAGTTTCAAAACGTAGCTCGCTTTGAACATCCCGGTGTTAAATAATCCTCGTAATCACTCATAATATTGACTA
This sequence comes from Endomychus coccineus, assembly GCA_958510875.1. NCBI lineage: Eukaryota > Metazoa > Arthropoda > Insecta > Coleoptera > Endomychidae > Endomychus > Endomychus coccineus. The sequence goes on from OY294067.1 coordinate 212,022,798, forward strand.
TAATGGGGTAGCCGAAAAATTGGTGGCAAGCTCTTCAATTCAATTTGCTCAAGAATATACGCATCTATAACGCTGTCTTTCAAAATACGAGTTGTAATGACTGACCAAGGCTGAAAGTTCAAAGTGTTGGAAAACTTTAGGCCTGGTTTTTGAGAGGTGCAAGCCCCATATAACTGTTTCTTGCAGCGACTTGTTATAAACTTCATCAAGGATTAAGGTGCAAGATCCTTACTAGCTTGAATCGTTGCGAGCCTATGAATTAGTTATGATCATGATCAGCTAGTGTTTCTCACTGGTTGTCCTCTAATATGAACAATGTGTACCTACGCAAGCGAGGAAGTAGTGGATCTGCTGGTGTACTGAATTGTAGTTCCTCTTTCTGACATGATTCATCAAGTTGTCCACCAGATATTGTTCTTTTCACACATGCCGTCAGTGGATGTGACACACCATTCGCCATTTTCAGCAAAAGCATAAACAAATGCTACACTATACTCAAGAACCACAACGCTGTTGAGGACAAGGCTGGAGGGAAATATCTCGTCACTTTGTAGAGGGATGACATGAACACACAAAATTTCGATCGCCTCCGTTACCTGCATTTCACCGAGGCAATATTTGATATTTGACTGTATTTGTAACATATATAGGTAATATATATGTTTTGGCGTTTATGTGGTGTGAGATCATTTCAAACTTTCTCTAATCATGGAAAATGTATTCACCTACTTTTGAATCTTGTGTTCAATTTATTAATATTCGCTAATTTATTGATGTATGATTATCATATACTATGATAAATAAATAGTATTTAATCATCACTATTCAATAATATCCTGTATCAATATTTCTGTAATATTTTCCAAAAATTATCAAACTTTCACTGCTCTGTAGTTCAATAACTATAACTCGAAGATGCAGCACATATTTCACAATATTGTTAATATGTAATTACTTATCGAGCTGTCCGATGCTTAGGAACATGATACTGAGGAAAACCCGAAATACGTCCGATAATTTCGACGTTTTTCAATGCAACTCTGCTTGCGCGAGGCTTGTTTTTTCAAACTTGGTTTCACAACATATTCAAAAAATTGTAGATGCTCGACCTTTTTCAAGAAAACCCATTTGTTTGGTACTTATTAACTGATCAATTTCAGTTTTCGGGTTTATTTGAATTTATATGGTCAATTCATTCTCATTGTCACGTAGGGTTGGTTTTATAGGTTTGTCCAAACCACAGGGATATGTTATCGTATTTTGCCATTACACCAAAATGGTTTGTTAATATAAAATTAATACTATTATCGTATGGATTATGCTTACAGGATAATCCAGATGATGTATTTATTGCGAATGCAATAAGGAATGACGATTTACACCAATACGAATTCCAGAAACGGAAAGAAGCAGAATATTGTATACTCACTGCTGCAAAATTAATTGCACCTCTTATAGAAGATTCTTTCGCATCAGGTCAGATTTGAAAACCCTCTTCTATATTATACATCTGATTACTGTTCAACATTAGTGATGTTTGGCCTGGAATATGGCTAAGCAATATTGTAGCATCAGTTATTCTTCAATCAAGTTTGCTCGCAAATGGTTGCATTCTTCAAATTATACTAAAAATATGTATATAGTAAACCATAACTCCATATTTTAAGAATAACTTGGGAATTTGAATTGAGTCATAATTTATGTCTTATTTATTTTCCACTGAATCGATCGCATAGTCTTTCAGGTGGAATTATTGAATATTATTCTGTTATCAATTGCAAATCATGTTCCATCTACAGCATTTGAGCTTCATATTACTCTAGAAGTAAGTTTTTATATTGGGTCAATAATTTTGATTATTGTCTATTCTTACAGCTCCTTTCAATATTATTTATAAGTTTTTTAATTATCGCTGAGTTTACGGGAGGTATGAACAACCCCTTGAATGCAGAAACTGGAACTAGAACTGAAAATTGTAGGTCACGCTTAATGACCATAATGTGCACTGTGTGCATCATTTTAGTTCTGGCAAGATTTTCATGAACAGCGTATCATATTTCTTACTACAAGAATATAACGTAGAAAAACGTCATAAAATGATTTTATTCGAAAATATCTTACAGATGTATTTTATAGATGTATATTGTATATTACTGATTATTTTCCAAAGGAACAGAAGGGTGACCACTTTAGGCAACATTTATATGTGTAAATAAACGTTTTTAACAAATCGCGGTGGGCGGTAAGCCACATTGAGCTCGCTCCTTACTCGTGGTCGCATGTACAAGCGATATTAGTCCAGTCATCTTGGCAAAAATTTGGGTCCAAAAAATTCCAATGGACTTTTTCAACGTATAAGGGTGTATTTTGGTGCGCTAAACAACCTTTGTTCGGCCATCCTCAATAAACGCTTGGCTCGTATGAACTTGTAGTTTGCGTTCAATTGATGATGTAATAGCCGCTAATTTTGATTCATCGAGGAAACGACCTCACTAGAACTGACTGTCAAACAAAGTAAACACTTGTCCATCGTGGACCTGTGAAATGATGGAATGACAAAAAGGAAACGAGAGAAATATTAGAAATTGGGAAATATATTATGATATAATATAATATTACAAACATTTATCATGAAAAAAAACTCACCTCGGTTTTTATTTTTACTTCCTGATTATTAGTAGTGTTTACGTTTCTGAAGAATTGTTCAGATAAAAAATAAGATCAAAATTTGTTCTATGATATTTTTTAATAAAAACAACTTCTATGAATAATTACTAAAAATATTTTCGTAGACACTTGTTAAATAAATTTCCGAAAAAATTTTGCCCGTGCACACTTTGTATTTATTTTTTGAAATTATCATTTCTATCACACTAAAACGGCAATATTACGCCAATTATGGGTATTTCCGCCTACTATAACTTTTTTATCTTCACTATTTTTATAAAAATGCATAGATTCTGTCCTATTGTCGAAAAACCCAAAAAGTTATTATTTTTTTGACGCTAAAACGGCCATATTTTGAGTTTCATGACCGCTAGCGCCATCAAGTTTGGACCAGGTTAATGGTATTTTTGACTACTATAAATTTGTTACTCTAACTATATGCATAAAAATGCGCAGGTTTTGTCCTATTGTGAAAAAAAGACAAAAAGTTATAATTTTTTTGACGCTAAAACGGTCATATTTTGAGGTTCATGACCGCTAGCGCCATCTAGTTTGGACCAGATTACGGGTATTGTTGACTACTATAACTTTGTTCCACTGACTATTTTTATAAACATGCATAGATTCGGCCCTATCTCCGAAAAACGCAAAAATGGTTATTTTCGCCACATTAAAATGGCCATATTTTGAGTTCTAAGAACGCTAGCGCCATCTAGTTTGAACCAGATGATGAGTGTTGATAAGCACTACAACTTTGCTTCCCTGACTATTTTCATGAAATGCATAGATTTTGTTATATCTTCGAAAAGTCCGAAAATTGCCACACAAAAAATGGCCATAAATCGGCGATTTGCGGCATGTTCCGTATCCGGTAGCTCAATTTGGACCCTACCATCGTGTTAAGCGCACCAAAATACCCCCTTATACGTTGAAAAAGTCCATTGGAATTTTTTGGATTTTTTTGCTGTAGAAAATTTCCCAGGATGTCTGGACTATGTATGCCATTCATATATGGATTTAACTTTGAATAACATACCTTGAACATAGTAGGTAATTTCTATGGTTTGCAATGATATCGTTTAAACCATTTTTTAAGAGTTTTGTCCAAATCACAAAAAATATATTAATAAATGGTGATAATAAAGATTCTTGACCCAGGAATTTATATAAATTCTCGGGAAATAGGTCACAATAACACTAAAGCTTTATATTTTTCTTGTCTTTACGTACGTTTCGGTCTCACGACCATCATCAGAAGACTTATTATGTCTAAAACTTGATTACTTAAAACTAATTGTATTACACAAAGCGTCCATAATCGCACCAATTTCAATTAAAATGCCCACGTCGCCGAAACGAACAGAAACACGAATAAACGAAATTGTAAACCTCAATGCTATAGTATAATTATCAGAAATCCACTGGAAAGCAGAACACTTAATAAATGCGTACTCATGTCAACACAGTAAGTGATCGACTAGAGACCAATAATTTAGTATTCACTTTCAAACCAGATGTTAGATTTACGAGCTAATAGAAAAAGGTTTGTCAGTGACTGGAGGTATATTGACATTCTACCTAACATATATATTTTTAAAATTATAATGAGGGTAGGAATTTGCAAGAGATTTTATTTAATTAAATTATGATAAATATGACTTAGATTTTGAGTATCTGTCCTATGATTTACAGATTTGGGGTCACGTTTTATGTGAATCATCTCCAGAATAGATCTTTCATAGTAATTGGTTTCCTTAGTTAGAATATTAACATTATTGTAATCGAATTGATGGTTATAATCAAAGCAGTGTTTAGCAAGGGCGGTGGAATTTTCTAAGTTTTTGTTTCTTGTGCTTTACTTATGGCCATACATTCTTTTTTGTAAATATTGTTTAGAGATTCCCGTATAAGTCCCATCGCAATCTAAACAATTTAATTTGTATACTGTGTGGGTTTAATTATCTTTAGGTATTAAAGGTTTTAGATTTGAGAAATATTTTCCAACACAGTTAGTAGGTTTATGCGCGACATTTATATCGTACTTTTTCAAACATTTCTTAATTTTCTCTGAGGTCTCCGGAATGTAAGGTAATGTTATAAAATTGTCTGTATTACCTTTTATGTTATTTATGTATGAAGATACATTATAAATTTTGTTTATTCTTTCTTTAATGATAGGATTGAAAAATGTTTTTGGGTAGCCATTCATTTCCATTGTATTATGAACAATTTCTAAATTTTTGGGACGGTCCTCTGCGTGGGACAATTTAACAGCCCGATCTGTAAGGCTGTTAATAACACTTTTTTTAAAACATGTTGGTGCAACGGAATTGAAATGAAGATAACGTTGAGACCAAACTTCTTTAGTAAACCACGAAGTTTTTATTTTTCCATCTGCATCATGCCTAATGTTCATATCTAGGAAATTTATGTTTTTGTTCACTTCAAATTTACAAGTAAATTGAAGTTTACAGTGGAAATTGTTAAATTTATTAATCACGTACTGAATTTTATCAATGGGAACACACATAAGGCAATCATCTACATACCGTTTGAAAAATACGGGTTGAAAATCTAATGAATTTATAACGGATTCCTCTAGGCATTGCATAACAAAGTTAGCAATAGTAGCTGAAATAGGAGATCCCATTGCTGTGCCGAAAATTTGTCCAAAATATTGCTCACCGTATTGAAAATAGGTGCCTTCTAAGCAAAACTGTACTGCATTTATAAACTCAGATTGACTAAGAGGTGTGTGGTTTTTAATCTCTGCCCAACATTTTTTGATGCTACTGAATGCCAAAACGACTGGTATATTTGTAAATAAAGAAACAACATCCAAGGAAATAAGTTGATAATTCACGGGTACGGATTGATTTTTTATAAATTCATTAAAATGCCATGAGTCTTTCACATAAAATTCATTTTTTCCTATTACATTATTGATAGATTGTGATTAAAATTTAGATAAATTGTAGGTAGGCGCACCAATATTACTTACAATGGGTCTTAGAGGTATATCACTTTTATGTAATTTCGGAAGCCCGTAGATATAAGGTACTGCTAGCCCATTATGGCAAATTAATTTATTTTTCAATTCAATAGGGATTATCTTATTTTTGTGCCAATTATTTATTATTGTTATTTTGCACTGATAATGTAGGGTCAGATTTTAATTTTTTGTAAGTTGTTTCATCATTTAAAAGTTTTTCTATTTTGGTTTCGTAGTCATTTCTATTCATTATGACGGTTTTATTACACTTATCCTCGTTCAAAACTAATATTTGAGGGTTAGCAGGTGAGGTTTTTTTGTATGAAAGTTAAAACGATTTTTTGCAATACCTACTTCCGTTTTCGAAAAAAAAAAAAATGGTGATAAATATTACAAATATTTAACACTTACAACTCAAATCAGATAGGGATGATAATAAAGCTGCTAAACTAGATGGCTGTTTGTCCCTAAAGCTTTCAGAGCAAAGTCAGCAGAACAGGATTAATATTATCCCATAATAAGGTGCTAATTACGTGCTAATTTTATGAACTAATCAAAAACTGAGGACTTTAATTATTTCTTAAGTTCTGCTAGCTTCAGAAAAAGCAGAATAATGGGCAAAATATGGATGAATAACTATAAAATAACTGAATACATTATTAATGAACTGAGATCAATCGATCACTGACTTTTCTCACTTTTGTTACCAAAATAGCTCTCGAACACTTCTGCGGGTCAAATTTATCATCGTTAAATTATACTCTATGTTACATTGAAATTTTATATAAATGATGTACATAATGTATTTCACAATTCTATGTTTTATTCTAATACCTGTTGTCAGGTTGACTCTCGGAATTATTCACATTATAATATAACCTTGATTTATACTTGTCAATAATCGACAAATCAGATCATTTTTATTTTGTAATCTTTTATCACGTCAATGGCTAGTCATTATTGTTTAGAGTGTCAAGTCAGGTTGAACATTCTTTGTAATATTTTCGAGAATTTATATTAATTGAAACGTAAACGAGACTTTTTATTCAGAAACTTTAAATACTTATGCATATGTGTGTGTTCCATAACGTTATTTGGCGACCGTGACAGAACAGAGTTTGTGTTTACACGTATTCTCGTTCACACATCTGTGTGAATTCTAACCGGAAAAATGAGCTATTTAATTAAGATATGTGGTCGAATTCTTTCGTCTTCACTAAAGAATGTCAGGTTAGAATATCTCCTTCAAGATGATGAGGTCGACATGGCAGAGCTTGAGGGATCTTTTATGATGTTCGAAGGCAGACACGCAGAATAACAGAGTTTTGACGAAGAAATATTAGAACAACTGAACGTGGCTCTGAGAACGGAAGATGAAGAAACTCGGAAAAGACTCTACAAGAACTACAAATGACAGATGAGTACAGTTTTAAATATTTCAATTTCTGAACTAAAATTGAAAATTTGACAATTCAACAAGATAAAGAAACGAAAAGTCCAGCGTCAAGCTGCCAAGGAATTAGAAGATGGCGATCGTTGCGATTACCTAAGATGAAACTTATTAAATTCGATGTGACATATGACAATGAATATCATTTTGGGATTAACTATCTTTTATTTACTCAAAAGATGGTGAAAAATTCTAATATCTTGTACAAGCCTCGTCGAGGTTCTAGTCTAGAGCTCTTAATTTAGTTGAAAATGTTCTGCATTAAAAGCATTAAAGGAAAGTTTTGGACGTCAGGAAGTTCTCATTGCGTTCATCAGAGAACTGTTAAAACTAGAGACCAATAATCGAAATTCGAAATTGGCTCCATTATATGACATGTTAGAAACTCAACTTAGAGCGTTAAATTACCCTTCAATCGAGTCTGTCTTCCCGATGAAATATTGAATATATGGTAAAGATCAAACGAGAACAAATCACTATCTCTGAAAACATAATTGGACGGTCTGGTGGTTTTTTTGTGAATTGAGGTCGGAAATGAAGGACGTGTTCTGGCCTCTCCGAAACCTGTGAAAATTTCAGAAAAGCAGAAGGAGGTCCGTCCCACAGCACTTGTTTCTATAACCTGGATATTCAGAAAAGAATTGTTTACGTTTTCTGTGAACGAACTAATCATGATTCTGCGGATTCAAAGCGATGACATCAGAACAAAAAATATTATCAAATAACATGCGTCATTTTTGTTGCACTAAATTTGGTCACCTAGAGAAACAATACCGAGCAAAATGCCAGATATGTCAAGGTAGACACATCGATTATGTGCGCTTAGGTGAAGGAGTTAATCAATAGAAGAATACCTGAGGAATACGAGGTCAAAGAAGTAACACTCCTCAATTCCATAGATTGTAGCTTGTCACGGGTTGTTAACAACAATGAAGTTGACTAGGTCGTTTCTAGTTTGGGCAAGAAATGAAAAAAATGCAGCTAGGTGACTAGACAGCGGAATACAACGCAGTTAAGTAAGCCATACACTAGTTGTAGAACTATAATAGGAAGTTTCACCGGAAGAGTGTCAAGCTCATTCATTGTTTGGTGGTGGAGCTACATGGTTCATTAATCATTTTTATGATGGTACAGTTCATTTGAGTAGCCTACAATTTTGTCATATATCAAAACGTCATAGCATCTTATATTCCTTCGGTAACAGTCTATACAGCATTTGCAGCTGAACTTAAAAAACTGGATATACAACTTACACGAGATTCGAATCCCCCATAGACATACTGCTAGATGCTGACGAAGCAGGAAAACCGTTTGGGATTGGTAGCGGAGATATACTTGGACATCTCAACCAAGCTGAACACCCATCAGGCCATCAAGATGCACACCAGACCGGTTAGTGGAGTCAAGATGGTGGGAGGGACTCGCCTGGTTGAAAATCCCTAGTGAACAATGACCTTCGTCCAGGTCAGAAGTAAATAGAGAAGATATTGACAGAGGAGAGCAGCTGTTTGGGCAGAAACGTTTTGTGTAAGATTGGATAAGACGGTTCATATTTAATTTCAAAATCCCAAAATGGAACGTAAAGGTGAACTCAACGTTCAAGAAATTAATGAATCAGAACAGAAGTACAGCAGCAAGCATTTTCGGGAGTCGATGACAATTAGCCCATTTATTGGCGGTCAAAGCACCTTGAGACTATAAAGCAAGATCTTGGAACTTAGTGATTTCCGATATCTGTTTTGCCATCGAAACATGTTTTGATAGACTTATACTTATTTTAACTGCTCATAAAGTATGTGTGGAGAGTCTGCAAGGTAAATAGGAGGGACATTTGGGATCATTCGAGGAAGACGAACAGTAAGAGGGGTCACTGAGAAATGTGTAACTTGTAACAGATACATATCGGTGAATTTTGACCCATCGTCTCCAACCTTGCCTGAAACTAGAATGCGGGATGCAGGTGTATTCGAAATCAGTTTCATCGATTTCGCGGGACCAATATTTCTACGGAGTTCCCCCCACACTCAGCTTGGATTTGTCTTTTCACCTGCGGAGTATAAAGAGCTGTACATCTTGAGCTGGTAACATCATTATCGACTGATACCTTTCTACAAGCTTTTAAGAGGTTCATTGTGAGAAGAAGACTTCCAAATATCGTATACAATGACAACGGAGCAGCCTTTAGAGGAGCAGATAATGCGTTAGAGAAAATAGAATGGTAGAGATAGCACAACAAAGTTCAAGGTATAGAATGGATATTTAACCCACTATCTGCTGTTTCGTGAGAGTATTTTGGGAAAGACTGGTAGGAGTTGTGAAGGACTTGTTGCTGAAAACAATAGGAAGAGCATCCCTTGCCCAGGAAGAGTTATATACTGTATTATGCGACTGTGCAGTACTTATTAATTCGAGGCCTCTGACGTATGACTCGGAAAACGTTATGGACCTGATACCTATCACGTCATTAATGTTTCTTCAATGGTAGAGAGTAGCGGATTGTGACAAAGTAGAAAAGAACGCTTTGATCAGGCGAATCCGTTATTGACAAAGAATTCGGCAAGAATTTCTGAAATGTTTTCCATTGAAACACCTTGGGGAATTAAGATCTGCCGCCAAGAATAATGAGAACCAACGTTCCCCTATGATGTTTGCCGGAAAAGAATCGAAAGAATAGATGAGGGGAACAAACAGCAACCGAAAATAATAAACAAAGTAGCCAAACACCGTCCAAAGAGCCGAAGACCGAACGAGTCTTTTGTAGCAAATCTTTAAATACTAAAGTAGTTTTGACAGCTGCTGTCACATGAACTTTCAAAATATAAACATGTGATATATATTTATAACCAGAAAAACACTTGTCATCAGGGTGAAATAAAATACTATAATTCCATTTAAAAAACTGAAGATGGACGTCATAAATACCACTTGAAACTGAGCAACCGCACCTAAAAAAATGCAGTTCCTATTTTCAAAACTTTAGAGTGATTTGCAAAATTTCAAATTCATACGACCAATAAGAAAGAAGCAATCGTCTCCGCCGTTTTTACCAAAGAGTTCTATATATAGAGATGACAGATCGGATTTATACCGTACTTTGGGAGTCTCCCTTTTTTCGTTCTTTACGCATGATCGAGGCAGACAACTATTCATTTATGACGCTATTGCAGCAGAATAAAGTTATTTTCGTTATTTCGTTTTGTTTATATTATTGGTTTTGAGTGATTTTTTAAATAAATTAAACATGGGTTACAAATGTAAATTTTGTAAGAAGCAGAAAACACCTCAACAACAAAGAAGTTTTTTCCAGTAAGTTTTTTTATTCTTTGTAAAATAAAATATAATAAATAAAAAGAAAATCTAACCTCAATTTGTTTGTTATTTATGTAACCGCGCTGGACTCCCAAAATACGTTCTCTTTATATACAAACGATACAACTTGTCATCTCTATATATAGAACTCTTTGGTTTTTACACACACACATCACGCTCACATAGTTATCATCTCAAAATGGATACATCCGCGATAATCTGGGAAATTGGTCCTAAACGAAATAAGTTTGAAGCATATCGCAATCACAGAATTTAATGGAAGTACTCAAGCATTTCTGCAAAATCAGGAAACAGCAATTAGTTTTGCAATAAATAACATCCACAATGCCATAGAGAACAATTAAACGAAATGGTAAGCTCTAAATTACTATTCAAACTATGAGCAGCAGTATTTTAATATTAAAAAAAATTATACAAGTAAAAAGTTACTCAAAACTGGATAGAATTATACAAATACCCATATTTGAAACTGAAAGTTACTAATATTATTATTACTCGCTGCCTTTATTAAAAGATTACTTCTATAGAATCAGTATCTCTGATGCCTATTCATCAATGAGTATTTCTACTCAAACATCGATGAGAAATCCAAGAGGAATACATATGCGATATCACGACTACAGAAATCCACCATATGAAGTTATTGAAATATTCTGAAAACCCCAAAAACAACAAGACGATTGTAACTGTAACTTAAGATATAAAATGTCGATCCACCAGGTTAACCGTAACACTTTAGCACTGCAATGAAGAAAAAAATATCGCATTAAATTGGGATCTATGGTGCTTCCCAGTAACTGTAAACTAAATGTCGCCAATACCGAATTTTAAACGTACCAAAGCAAAAACTAGAAAATAGAATGTATAAAAGTACCCAAATTAAATATTCCGTTGGACTAAAAGGATGGGCCGAACCTGAAATTTGAACCCATCGAATTAGAAAGCACCTGTCTGTTCCAATATATATGAATATATATACTAGTACCGAGACCCGCGAAGAGGATGTTCCTTGCTAGACTAAGCTTCTAGAACACTGAACAGATACGAAGCTACTGTCTGGTGTCCGTGTCAACAGTCTGAAACTGGTGTACCATGTACTTGTAGTTTTTGAGTAATATCCATATGAAACGTTAGATTAAATCCATAATCATATTCGAAGCTTCAACATTACTTGTACTTCTTCTCGTTCATTGTGAAAATAAATTTTGAAAAATAAAAATTTATTATTCAAAACAAACAATCTGGTTTCCTATTGATGTCTGCCGACAAAAGCTATATTGGCGATCATTCACAATTTTGGGGCTCTCTAGGTATTGGATGAGCTTGATGTTGATTGTTTTCTTTGCCTGTATTTCTTTAGAGGGTGTTCCGGGCAAAAGATATAAGGATGATTTGACTGGCATTGAGATTTAGGAGGTTATTTGAATGTTATGAATTATTATTTGATTAGAGTTCAGAAAGCATTGAATCATTTTCCTTGTCGCACACAAAGCAGCTTGTGAAAAAGCAGTAAATTAGCATTTATTAATCTGAATAATTGCACATGTAACTCATAATCATTTATCAAATGAATATGTGATTTTTTATAAAAAAAAGGTATGATCCATAGATCGCTAACTTCCCTCACTAGTAGGAACCGAAGATGTATTACAAATGGTTAAAAACAGATAAAGTCGTGGAAAAGTTTATTCGAATTTGTTGCTATATTAAAACACGCATAAAAATCACAGAGAAAGATGAACTGAACAACTTACTAAGACTATGACTGGTGTGTAATCAAAACTAGCACACATGAACGTTATATTGTTCTTCACATTTTTGGTCAAAATCAGATCAGTACATTCACCTTCTGGCACAACAGTTTCAACGACAGCATTTGGACCCTGATTTTGTGACTATAATTCGCTCTGAATTTCCGAGTCCTATTGAAAAACATTCAGGTAAAAATTTTCACCATTGGATCGAATGTTTTTCGCCATGTCCAGAAATTATCCTGCCTTCATCAGGACACCACAATCTGTAACCAGTTGGTCAATACCCAACGAATAAACATCTTATCTACCTCCATTGATACATGCAAGTAAGCAAGACATCCAAACACTCTGACACCTTTTAAATTTAACTTAACACCAAACCAAATTTCAGCTGGCGTTTTATTGTTGTTCAAAACTATGATTGGATTTCAGTTTATTAAATACATAGCTGCCAACACCGCCTCCGTCCATAAAGTCTTGTCTCACTTTGATCCCAGTAGTATGCAGCGCGATTTTTCAACAATAGAACAATCCATAAACTCCGCCACGCCATTTTGTTCCGCTTGAATTCCAGTTGAATTCCACGAGCTTCACAAAACTGTTCTGTTTCAGTTGTGATGTATTCTCGACCATTGTCACAACGAAAAAGACTCATATTTCTGTCAAAATGATCTGTAGCAATTGCTTCAAAGATTTTAAGATATCGTGAGACTTCTGACTTGGCGTTCATCATGTACGCAACCGTGAAATCGGTAGTCAGTAGTCGTCAGTAAACACCAAGCAATATTTCTTCCCATCATACGACTCCGGGTTGATCGGCCCAAAAATATCACTATGAACCAATTGTAGAGGACGGTTTGCTCGAATAAGTATTTTGCCATGAGGTAAACAAGCTTGTACGCTTTCCACGCAAGTCTGGTAAACATTCTGAAGTTCCAGTAAATATTTTTTTGTTAGATCCATTTCTTCAGACATTTTCACAAGTTTTTCCAGACTATGGTAGCCGATGTGACCTAATCGTTTATGCCACAACACGAATGACCAACAATTGCTACAATTTTTCTCTCCTTCAATTTTTTTCTGAAACCGCCTTATTATGGTTCAGTACTACTCCTTTCCACTTCGAAAACAATCCAGTTCATTCATTCCAACTCAGACAGACAGCAAATTCAACTCGAAACCAGGGACAAAAAGTACCTGTGAAAACGTTTTTTATTCCCAACGACAGACTTAATATGAATATCACCAACTTTTTTAACCATCTTGGCACTTTTGATTCTTACAAGATTTCCCAAAGCAGAAACGTTTTTGAGCCAAAACCAAACACTCTGAGGCTCGTGAGTGTGTGAAGCAAATTTCGCATTAATATGGTTCATTAACAGCCGGACAACTATATTTTTCCTCACATTTTTTAGGAGATTTTATTTCAGCATCATTGAACCGCTTTTGTTCATTCTTTTTATGCCGGAATTGATTTATTTCAGCTCCAATTATACCGCAACTCGGGTTGAAACTGTCTTTGTGAATCTTCATACTTCGTAATTTTTGTTTCAAACGTTATTGTTGCTTAAAGCATCCCAAATGTTTTCTTTCGTAAGTCTCGTTTGATTTCTTCCCCCAGTAGACGATGTTTAACAAACGACAATTCCAGATCCTTGGCCGAACGCATTTCTCAAGCTTTACTCTGCAAGCATTGTAAGTGAAAGGTGACAAATAATGTCACTTTCTTCCAGTGTAGCCCCCGCATCACGTAATTTCCGCACCAGCTTGTCAAACTTAAGAAAGTGATCTTCTATAGAAGATTCTTAGCAACAATTGACTTGCAATATCCTTCCTTCCGATGGTGTTACACAGCGAACTCCACATATCAAAAGCGATCCCACAATCTTTCAAATACTTCAGATGAACTGCAACTTGCAACGCCTGTCAAGTTTCTTAAGAACATCTAGTTCTTTCTGTTTTGCATTTAGTACCAATTCCGTATCCATCAAAGACATTTGAATTGTAGCCACATACGACTCAGCAAGGTCCTCATTCGAAACTGAAACATCCAATTATTCCAGTGTTTCCCTTCAAACAAGGGTACCCTGAATCTTTCCCGGTCTTCAGCCATAGCCATAATGTGAGTAACGACGAATATACAATCTGTAATGATAAAGAGCCAATAAAAAGCAAACTTCAAACTAAACCTTCTGGGCCCATAACCTGTTGCTATATTGAAACAGGCATATAATGTTTGATGCTGATTTATTATATTTTGAAATAAAACGAAAGCAAAAAAAATGCTGTATGATTATATTTATATACATATTATTGGACAAGTGAAGCTAAAAACAACGTCAAATCTTAAAATAAGAATTTCGGACACTTCTGCGGGTTATATGCGTATGACATATATTTATAACCAAAATACTGTTCTTATGATGCTTCAATAAATAGTATAGCTTCGTTTGAAAACTGAAGATGGATATCAAAAGTACCACTTGCAACGAGGTTAGCGCGCCCGAAAGCAATACACTTCCTATTTCCAACACTTTGAAATAATTTGCATAGTTTCAAATCCATATGACCAATACGAACGGTTCAATCACCGCACGCACGCACACAAAGACATCATCTCAAAAATAGACTAGATCGTTTCGAAAAGACTTAAGACGGATATTTCCGGGAAAAGCTGAAATTATGTTTGAACCTATTACAATACTTCCCTTATACTATGTATAGTAAAAACAGCATCAACTTTTGAATTGGTGCCTTTCGTTTAACATTTTTTTCTTTCGATTTGCTGGGTCTTACCAAACACTGCGGCAGCCCTGTAACCGCCCTTTCGAAATGAAATTAATATGAGTAAATGAACCTTCAGTTCGATACTTGTGGTGACAGGTAACAATACGGTCAATAGATATATGTAATACTCACTCTTCTTTGGTTGAGACACTAACACATTAATTAAGCACTGTGTGATCGAGGGTAGTTTATAAATTACGCTAAGTAGAAAAACTCTCAGTATTAATTAAGAAATTATGTTAAATTTAGAAAATAATTAGTCAATCCCTAATTTTAAATCAAACTTATTAGAACCTAAATATGAAATGAAACTAATTTGAGTCAGCCCGGTAACGAGTTAAACAAAACTATTATGATTTAATTATTCAAGGAATTCTAAATTTTGTGTATTAAGCAATATGACTTGATTCTAAATGAACTTAGCGAAAATTCTACCATAAACACCACAACGCAAGCTTAACTAGAAAACTTGGAAAACTTTCTAATATATGATTTAAGTGATTCGTGAAATAGTCAAGGTAAGATTTAACTCAAGAAGATAAAATATAACTGACTTAAAGTGATGAGTTTGGTTTTTTATAATCTTGGATAACCACTTCTATTTTAGTAATATGTTTGGGGGTAGTAATTTTTACCCAATAAGAGAGAGACTTGCCCCAGTCTAGTGAGCTGAATATAAAAGAATTATTCTATTTTCGTTGACAAGGACCTTGATTTTATGACCTTATTTAGACTTCCTTGAATTTAGGTATAAATGAAAATTATATCAACTTAATATTCTAATTACATATTTAATAAGAAACGACTGCGACCTGCACGTCTCATGTTACGGTTACGTGAATAGATTGTAGCTTCAAAGGAAAAGACAGGGTAAAAAACCGTTGTATAAACCATAGCAAGTGATCCATTCGCCATTTCAAATTGATCATAAAAATATATCTTAGCTACCAATATACTGTAAAGCACTTGTTTTCTTTAGAACCATTTCTGTCAACTTGGTAATTTATGATTTCCTATTGAAACTTTGTCGGTGTCTTACAAATTACGATGACCTTTCCTTCACAAGGCTTCAGCAACTATATATTCCGTTACCGTCCCACAGATACAAAGAATAAACTGTATTAGTTTATGATGGGACGGTCGTAATGGAAGGCAACAAAGAATATCCTATTTTTATTTACATTAATGGGTGTTCTTAAAACCCAGCTTGAAGTTTAGCAACATGTTTGATATTCGAATGAATTGTAATTGATAATTAATAAGGCAGCTTTGGTACAACTTCCACTAGGCCCCGCGACACAAGAGGGCCTCATAAGTCACTCGGCGCATCTATGTTTCACATATTCGAAATATTCCAAATTTTTCACAGAGTATTAGAGACAGAATCGTATAATAAATTTAATATGTTTCTAAAAACGTGCAACATTATTATACACAAGTGACATGAAGTTCTAGGAGGATATATTATGTTAAGGTGAGTCATGTACAGCATATTAAGTATAATCAAAGGGCACATGGCACAGTCAATAGATTTACTTGAAGGACCCCTTTTCATAAGTCAACCCTGGGCCCCTTTCGTCGTAGCTACGCCACTGCTTGCAACAGCAACCTTTTACCCACCATTCATCAATACATTATTATTAGGAAACCACTGAGAGGTAAGAAAAGTCACATTCAAATATTAAAGTATACATTTGTATTTCATGAAAATTGTACTATTCTATTGGGATAGGAGATATTTAAGATGTAATTTGATTTGAATTAAAAATATCTATGTCTACGTCTACGCAACAACGAACGAAACTCTAATGGTTGAAATTGTTAATGGTTGTTGATTTCAATTATTCGTGTTTCGTTCATTGTTGCGACTGTTGCGAGGTAGTCATTTTTAATTGAAATTAATCATATAAAGACGCTCAGTGCTTAATACAATTAGTTTAAAAAATCCGCGCTTTAGTTGATGTGAATTTGTTTTCAAACGTCTTCTGTAGATCGGGAGACCGAAACGTACGTAAAGACGAAATTATAATAGACATATGTGTTAATGTGACCTATTTCCCAAGATTTTGTAATAAACAATACTCGGATGTTCTTCGAAATCTAGGATTCAATTATCAATAAGTACTCCTACCAATTTCTGAAACACGATAAAACAAAATTTTACTCCGCTACCACCCTACTACCGATAGGTAGTAGGCAACCTTCTTTCCTTTAATGCAATCTGACCAAGGTCATACTCATAAGTTATATCCATTCCAGGGTACGATTGGTGTGTTGCTGCGATCAAGAATTCAGAATACGCCAGGCTCGCATCA
Organism: Endomychus coccineus; assembly: GCA_958510875.1. NCBI lineage: Eukaryota > Metazoa > Arthropoda > Insecta > Coleoptera > Endomychidae > Endomychus > Endomychus coccineus. The sequence goes on from OY294067.1 coordinate 212,040,093, forward strand.
GATCTGGAAATCAATAAGGCAGTTATGTTTCTAAAACAGAGGCAACTACTAGAAGCAACCAATACCTTAAAAGCGTTTGAAAAAGATTCAAATATAGCAATTAATGCAGCAATAAATCTCACATTCATATATTACTTGGTAATTACATTGTGGTTTGATTAATATCATTCAATCAAATATTTCGCCTCGTTAGCAAGAACATTGAGTATAATACCTAACACTCACGATAATATTTGGAACCTGAAATATTCAAAGACAATGATGCAGCCGAGACAAGTATTTAGACGCTCCAAATATGATTGTGTGGTATCGTTTATTATTATGATGGTCCAGGCATTTAAGGAGGAAAATCGACGATTTTTGTCCGAATTTCCGCGAGGTCTAATTTTGGTCTATTCTTATCTATTTTGATACGCTGAACACAATGATGTAGTTTAAATTTGGATTTACCCTGTGCTCGAAAAACTATGGCCATTTTTTAAATCCAAAAATGGCAATTTTTCAATTTTTGCGTTTTGAGGCCAAACTATGGGTCGTATGAAAAAATGTTTGAACAAAAGTTGTTGGAAAAATAGATACGCGATTTTTGGCTCCCCAAGTCGATTCGAGATCGTGGGCCCAAGATTAGCACATTGAAAAATTGGGTATATGTCAAAGAGTTTTTGTTTTTTCATATTATGTTTCGATAAAAAAACAGTATTTTTAATTTTCCTCTTTCGGTTTCTGGTTTTGAACTACCTTATTTTTTGGCGCCAAAATAGGCCATTTTGAAAAATCCGTATTTTACGAATTTCAGATGAAATACTTATGTTATCGATCTGAAACCAAATTCATTCGGAATATTCCATTATTTTGCACCTAATATCTAAAATTCAAGCATTTTGGTCGAAAGACATAGCTTTGGTGCCATTTTGAAAATTTTGGACCACCGAAAAATTAAAATTTTTTGAGGAATTTTCTACGAAATCCAAATTCTGGATGCTATCAAAAGTTTTCATCGCGAGTATTCTAAGTTCAAGCAGATTGATTTGGGTTGAGTAGAAGCTATCCTAATAAATGTTTTTGGGCATCTAGAGGGCCCAATTTTGGGCCTATCGACAAAAACCTTGGAGCAAATTACAGAAAAATACATCGACTATTTAAGTTAGAAACAGCGTACGGAGATTCGTTCACAATTCCAAGTTATAACGAATTTCATCATAAAAAAAACTAGCGCGGAATTTCATTTAGCGTCAATAAGCGAGCGTCGGTACAATAAATTCCGCACGCAATGCTTATAATCGTTTTGTGTGAATGTGTGAGTGTATGTAGACGTGTGAACGTGTATATGTGCCCGTGACATGATGTTTTTATAGGGTGTTACATAGCAAATTTCAAAATTTAAACAAAAAAATAAGATTCATAAATAATTTTGTTATTTTTTCACATTTATATTTGTTTTTCTCTTTTACATTCCATATTTAATCAAAAAATATTTGTATGTCTAATTATTCACAAATAATCTAAATTTTCGTTATCACTGTCATTATATATTGTAAATGATGTAATATGATCATTGATATTGATATACGGATCATCGTGACCCGCTCCATTATTTGAGTTTGATAAAACTTGATCGTCGCAATTGTCATTGATAACATCATCGGTACCGTCATCATCTTTATCATCGTGTTCATTTTCATCCATACACTTATCAAAATCATCATCTTATATACTAACTTCTGGTTCGGGGCAATTGCAACAGTCTCTACCTTCACAATGCTCGCATAATGAGCCACAAGGAATCCTAATTTTGTGTACGAACATTTACCAGAACTATTATTTTACAACCACAAGAGATTATTTTGATCAACTCATCGAAACGTGCATCCATTACTGCAATTAAAATTTGCTAATAAATGTGTTAAACAAAATGCTCTCAGTTTTTCATGCCGTGAACATTATGCCAAGACATTACATGGTTGATCCAAAGAAATGGTTTCTCTAGATCAGCAAGTAACAATGCAGCTAATAGTTCACTCTCTCCAACTCATCAGCGTAACAAGCAAGCTGAAGTACTACCAGTCTGTATAAACACCCCATTCACAACTTCACGAGAGTAGATGTCCCCTAAATGGATATCTGGTCGATCTAGAGGAACCCAATTACCTTTGTGGATAATATCTAACAGTAATGAGTAACGTTTTGTTTATTTGTAATTATTATTGATGTAGACATTTTGACACTAGCTTACTAACATTATCCGTGACTCCATTGAATCAATGTTTTACATTGTATTGGTTTTATCTTAGTGGTACATCTACTCTTCGGTAGATAGCATTAGATGTTCTTGTCCCTCTATGATATTTGTCAATGGAGTATTTATACCTCGGCAAATATGTCAATTGGTAGCACTGCAGTTTTCTTGTTCTCCTAAAAACGTCAAGAGCGCAACACATCTGTGTGGATCTATTGGCTGTAGTGTTACTGTTCGATCTAGAGAAACTTAATTACTAATAAGCCTTATTATTATATTGTTTTATCAAATGAAGGTGTGTTTTTCATAATCTTTGACAATTTCAGCAAGGTGACATTGAAACTGCTAGCCGTTACGGAGAAGTAGTTAAGACTTCCCCTGTAAAAAATGCCGATGGTTTTGTAAATTTAGGTGCCTGTTATATAGCTCAAGGACGACTGGATGAAAGTGTCAAATGTTTCAGAGATGCTTTGAGTTATGATCCTGCCCACTTTGAGGCTATATATAATTTGGGTAAGATCTACATCTAAATAATATAAGCGTCGAATGAATGACAAAGATATACAAGTAACAGAAATACTAAGTGGAACATAAAAAATTCCCTCACCTCTAGGACTGGAAATATATTGCAAATGATAATAAGCGGATAAAGATGTGAAGAGACGTTATTATAAACTATGTATTGAAAATTTATTAGTCGATACTGTTAGATTACACAACATAATAATAATGATAATTCACAACTTGTGAAATGTAAAAAGAAGCGATGGATGAAAAAATGCAGTCTTCATCTGAAAATAATACCTGGAAACTTGTAGATTTGTCTCCTGTGAGGAAAGTAATCAAAAATTGCTGGGTATTCGCAATCAAACATAATCATCAGGTAGAAATTCGATAAACTCGACTGGTAGCTAAAGGTTTTTCACAAAAATCTGGAATTGGTTTTGATGATTGTTTTACACCAGTTGCAAGGTTTGATACAATAAGAACCGTTTAGTCAATTTCTGCCTCTGATAATTTCCATCTATCAAAATTTGACGCAAAGCAGCTTTTTTGTATGATGTGTTGGAGAAGGAAATTTACATGTAGCAACCGAAGAATCACCAAAACGGCACCAACTCACATTACATAGAGATGCAAGTAAATTGCTATGAAGTTTGTATGGTGGTTTAAAACAAAATCTACGCTATTTCGATCGACGGTTCACCGAAATCCTGAAGAAGTGTGAATTGCAGCAGAGCTCATCAGATGCCAATCTGTTCATGAAAACCCATCCCAGTGAACTCATGATTGTGCTTTATGTGGAAGACGATTCGGTCGTAGGAACTGACGTCGGAACCAATCTAAAATTGAATGAAAAACTAAAAGAAGAATTCCATATAACTTGATGTTCGGCAAGGAGATAACTTGGATCCGAAATAAAACATTCGCTGAATGGAAAAATGTTCATAGGCCAAATGATTTATGCAAAGAGAATCTCGCCAAACTTCAATATGTATGATTATAATCCTTTTGGAACTGCAATAGAGAAATGTAATGCGGATGATGGTCCTTAAGATGATGAACTCTTACCGAATATTCCTTTTCGATCAGATCTTGGAAGTTTGATGTATTTGTCTGTACACACCCGACATGATATCACTTTTGCGGTACATTTTGTATCAGCCGTTTTCAAGCCAACATCACCACTGGAAATCGTACAGAGAATACTCAAATATCTTCGAGGTACCATGGACTACGGTATTGCTTATGGACATGGTGGACGTTTCCTTCAGGGATAAAGTTGGGAACATAATATCGTGAGTCACGGTTTAAATTATTTTGATGTTTTAGGATTTCTATCTCTTCAAGAATTTTTCGCTCTTGTTTGGCTCTCGGGCTAGGATTTTAGAATTTTCGAAAAGGATTTGATGATTAGTGTCAAACTTATGTGCGGATCATAACATTCAAAACGCCATAAAGAAATACATTGCGCATAAAATTTCAAATCAACCTGTGCCACAAACCCCCACCTCCTTTATCCACCGCCTATCTTCCATATATTGAAAATATAAAAGACCGAATTTCCAAAATCCTTAAGCAGCATAATATAATATTTGTATTCGTTTTTCCACACTTCGAAAACTATCTCAGTTTTACAAACCTTCTTCTTCTTCTTCATTTAGAAGGTGTTAATAGCATTCCCTGTTCTTGCGGTGAATGCTACATTGTTCAAAAATGGCGTATAGTAGCTAACCGTGTGAAAGAACATGAACTTCTTGAAGCGATAGAAATCCTAAAACACTCAAATAATCTAAGCCGTAACTCAGGATATTATCTTGCCAAGATTTGAAAACCCATCTTGGAATATTCCATTCCGCACATGATCACACAACGGCAGTGTCAGGTACCAGAAGGGAGTCAACCACCGGAATAAAGTTAGTGAACTATGTAGCGTGAAGGTTTCTCCTATAGTAATACAGCTATAGAAATCAGAAGAATCAGTTTCAGTTTAAGTCTCAAGTCTGTCCTGAAGATGCCACCTGTAATGGTTGGCGAAACATCGGCATCAAGTCGTGCTATTGTGACGCGGAATCCATCTGGAAGCTAATAATGTTCGAAATTAGCTATCCGCGGAAGTCTACTTTTTAAGATATGACAGAGTATAATTTGACGTCTTTCCACTTCTTTATCTGTTTCTAATCGATTAAAACTTAAATTCAAAATGTTCAAACTGACCAGAAGATTCGAGTATTGCACGTAAAGTTTATAGAACGTAACCAAATATGAAGACTTGTTTATTTACATGGGGACGTATTGACAGTTGCTATGGCGCTGGTTTCTTTTTTAATGATCGCGTCACCAATCAGCAGACTTCTAGCCAATTCACATCTGTAGACAACCTAAAGTACCTATACTTCGATCAAAAGGTTTCACATTAGGTCCATTTACAATTCGAAATTTCAGGAAAGCAAATGAGCAAATAAATCTGACACAATTTATTGGTAACCTCCACCTGACGTATCATGAACTATACCAGAATTTGGAAGAAAGTGAATATACCTACTTACCGAAATCACATATCATTTCAGGTTTTGTTTTGAAAAAACAAGGCAACTATGAGGAAGCTTTAGAATGTTTCCAAAGATTTTCTGGTTCGCTGGCTTTGTTACCGTGCGTAATTTATCAAGTAGCCAATTTGTTGGAGTTGATTGGTGATGGGGAAGCTGCTGCAGATACATATCAACAGTTACTAGGCTTGGCACCTTCTGATTCTGGTACACTCCAAAAACTTGGAGAGTTGTATGATCGTGAAGGGGATAAACAACAAGCACACCATTACCATCTTGATGTAAGTGTTGTTGATTTTGAGTGACAAAATACTCAAAGGGAAAATGAATATTGTTAACAAAAGAAACATACACCCACTAACATGAGGGCGGGGTATGCCCTCATACACACATTATCACTGAAAAGAAACTCTTCCTCTGAAAGTAAAAAGTATCTATATTCGGTTACATTTCACTCATTTTTGTATGCATGTATGCAGAATATTTCAAGTAATGCTCTACATTTTCACAGTCGTTTAGATATTACCCTGGTGATCTGTCTGTAATAGATTGGCTGGGCTCACATTACATAGAGATGCAAGTTGTTGAGAAAGCATTGACCTACTTCGAAAAAGCCGCTATTATGCAACCTAGTGAACCAAAATGGAATATGATGGTAGCGGCATGTCATAGACGTAGCGGCAATATGCATAAAGCACTCACTTTGTATCAGGAGATTCATCGTCAATTTCCGGATAATTCGGAGTGTCTCAAATTTTTGGTGAGATTGTGCAGTGACTTGGGTATGCGAGAGGCTCAAGAGTATATACTTGAACTGAAAAAATTGGAAAAGAGCAAAGAAGTAAGAGAGAGGGTAAATAGCAGTAGACCAGGTAAGAAGAATCAATTATTTTTGGCTAACGCTGACCAGATCGGTTCCGTCCAAGTTTAAAAATTGTGCATTAGATAATACCATTTATAATTATGTATTTGAATAAATAATTCTGTGAAAACTATGGAAGTATGTAAATTGATTCAATCATTATTACTTTTTTAATAGTTATTTTTGATAGCGGCTCGTTGAGAAGTTATCGAAAACTGTTATATACAAGTTGGGAACAAAATAATGAGAAATAAACAATGAAAAATTGTTAGAAGTTTGACGCGTACGCTTCTTCATTCATTGTTTCTCCGGAAAAGATAAGTTTTCTTGTTAAGCGGAAAATTAGGAAGGGGTCACCACCGGGTTGGGTGATCCAGGGTTGTATATTTCCCGTTGAATAGATTCTGATTGAGATGAATGGATTAATTCCTCACCACTAAAACGCATACGTTTATATAGTCAGTTTATTAAAAGAAATGTGTGATTCTAGAAAATATATGTACAAAAGAAAAGAAATATTTACAAATAGTCTAAATAAACAATAACTTCAATAAATCAATTCAACTAATTAAGTCAATTATTTGGCCTAGTCGAGTTAGTTTACAGCAATTAAACAATCGGTATCTTTGGAAGATTTCGAATATAATTCAAATTCAAATAAGAATGATACGCTTGTTTACCTCAATCAGATGGTCTTCGGTAAAAAAAACTTAAACGCCAAGTGATGCATGTTCGGAACGTTGTTAAGAAACTAGCAGAAATAAGTCAAGAGTTAGTTAGCATCTGAAGCACTGCCGACACTGGTGGTGTTATTTATTTCTGATCGTGAGAATTTACATGCTCGATAATAATATTCGGATTCTTTAACAATCGGGTCTAGAAACTTTTCGACTAACAAATTTTCTTTCGTTCTTTAAGAAAAACGTTTATGCTAGTTCTGGTTTTCCTCAACGCAAATAATAAATTATTTGGTTTTCGGTACGTGGAGTCAGTAGGCAAGTAGTTTATTATCATCAACGCAAATAATAAATTATTTGGTTTTCGGTACGTGAAGTCAGTAAGCAAGTTGTTGATTTTCCTTAACGCAAATAATAAATTATTTGGTTTTCCGTACATGAAGTCAGTAGGCAAATAGTTTATTTTTCCTCAACACAAATAATAACTTATTTGGTTTTCGGTAAGTGAAGTTAGTACTGGAGTTAGTTGTACGATATTTACCTTAGTCAAAGTGAAGGATCCTACGAGCGCGGACAAAGTTTACAATGTAAAATAAAAATGAAAATAAATTTTCGGAAACTAACGGATTTGAAGTGATTTGAACAGTCGGTGATAACGTAGCGGCTTAGCGGTCGGACGGGTGATTTTTCAATCCTCCTCGTGTGAGATCCGTTCTCCTATTATACTGGTTTTTGGGCCGAAAGAAATAAAATGTCAGAGATGGTCTGAGATTCTGGCAGTCAGCGGTGAATTTAAAAAGAACTTTCTTATCTGATAGTAGCTTGAACTTTTTCTACGTAGGTTGTTCAAAACTTTGATGCGTTAGAATCTCAGCCTCGTCGGTGTTATTTCTTTTTCACCAGAGTACAGTAATGTATAAGTAACGAGGGCACTTCGTTACACTATTGTTATAAACCACACAACTTCGCATAACCATTCTTTGGGTTCCTTCAATCTTTCATCTTGAAACGGTTTCGAACCACTGTTATTCCGGATTTACTTCATCCAGACATTTATATGGCCGCAATTTGAACACATTAAAAGACAGAAATTCATTGAAAAATCTCAACTGAAGGAACAAAAAATGGAATTTAGTTCAGACTTATAAGTAGAAAATCTCAATATTATTCGCCTAGTCTAGTTCACTAGTATCGGAAAATGCAGCTATCTGGAGTAGTAGAGGGTTCTAACAATTTATACTTTTTGTTTAAAGGAGCAAGTGCTCTTCAAATGTCTTTTTGGCAACTTATTTACGGAAGCACAGCTAATCAAAATTGTACTTACGTGTGGTGTTATTTGATCCCATTTTTTGCTGACCTCAGCGATCGTGAATAGTAAAATTGATCAAACTCGATATCATGCTGAGGAGGTTTTCTATAGTACCTATTAATAGCTCATTGTAATTATAACGTGAACTCACTGGATGACTTATGTGTGGTTCCCATAATTATAAGACATGTGAATCTCATGACTCTTGGCCATATTCAACTTTCGATGTTAGAACCACCATGTACGTACGTTGTACAGGATTCGGAATTGGCATCGCCGGAACGGCATCACGCTATTCCCGAGTAACATACAGCATTGCCACGGAAGATTATCTGAGTACCTATCTTGAGGAGTTATGAGTAAATTTTTTATGACCTCTGTAATTGTGCTGTTTTTGAGTGGTGTGTATTATATATACCTACATTATTACACTGTTTTAGTAGTTTATTATAAAAAACATTATACAAGGTGGTTGTGTCGAAATTAGTGCGACTGATGAACTATGGTTAAAAAACATATATTCGCAGAGAAAAGGCGATACTATAAAATAGAAAAGAGGCTATGGATATTTCAATTTGAGAGTTAGATAATATTATTAGTTGTGGTGATTGTTTTTAATTCCCTCACTATACATAGTATAAACTATTGTAATCAGATAAAAAACTTTTTCTGTATTTTCGAGGATATGTCCGTTTTGATCCTTTCTGAACTGATCTAGATTATTTTTTCAATGATGTGGGTGCGTGCATGCGTGCATTTGCGTGTGTGAAAACTGTGAAGACGATTGCGCCGTTCCTATTGCTCTTATGGATATGAAATTTAGCAAATCAATCTCTAAAGTGGTGAAAGTAGGTACTGCGTGAGGGTTCTCATACGACAAAATATTAAGATTGTAATAAGTCACGCCCTTCCGAGTAAAATTTGTTCCATTAGTCCACAATACTTCTAAGACACTTAGAAAGACTCTTGCCCTTTACTTTCTAGTACTATCTCATTTTTTTCCGTGATAATGAAATAAAGCAATCTACTCACATGTGCATTTATTTCAAACAACAAAATAATTATTACCTTATACCTGTCGGTGGAATGACTTTTCCATGATTCACCATGAATACATTGAAAATATCGAAGTATTGTTTGTATAAAAAATCATTGAAGTACAGGGTGTCCCATTTTGGGTACTTTTGCGGGGTATCTCCTTTATTTTTAAAGATAGAGAGTTACGGTTTTCGCGACACTGTGCTACTTTTTCGTAAAACTCAAGATGCCGTCAACAGAATTTTCATAGCCCTTTTAGTTTTTAAGATACAGGGCATTTCTGAAAATGTTGCATTTTGTGACCCCCCTCGTATCTCCGTTATCCTTCAACTTATCGAAAAGGTAAAATAACATTCTAATAGTTTTTCTTCCGTAGAATGCAGTGGTGTAGATAACTTTTGTTACATATTTACTGTTTTTGAGTTATATAGCAAACTTATGTTTTTTTAAATGGAACATCCTGTATATTTATAGACTATAAAATTTGTCTTTTTTTTACCTTTTCAAAAATATATGATAGTATAAACTTTTTTTCAGAAACACGCAAATAATTGACAATTTTTAGAAATTAAATACATATTTTAATTGTAGGCCATTGATATTGTTTATGACAAGAAACAGAAATAAACATCAAATCTCTATCGCATTTAAGCTGTTTATTTTCGTTCTTTTGGTATCATTATTCAATAGATATTTATCAATTTTTTCGAATAATGGCAGTTTACGAAAATTATGAGAAATATGATATGATGGTATGTTTTATACAGAGTAATGAAAATTCTGAAGAAGCTTCGGAATTATATTTCCAAAGGTGAGTAAGCTATTATGGCTATGAAAATCTCTATTATCATTTTAATTTTTGCTTGTTAGATATCCAGAAAGAAGGCAACCGTTTTTTGGGATATTTGCCCGTTTAAAAGCAAATTTAGTTGAGCACGGATCATTTGTTCACCCGCGCCCTAAAACATACAACAAAGAGAACAGGGAAAGAAAAGAGATAGATACTTTAGGATATATAGAAGCAACATCTTCGTCCTCATGTAGAAAAATTTAGAAGGAAATTGGTGTGCCAAAAACTAACGCTCAGAGGATCTTGAAAAAATATAAGTATCATCCATACAAATTTAATATACTACAACATTTGCATCCTGGCGATGCCGAGCGCCGGGCACTGTTTTGCCAGTGGTATTTGCAACAAATCGATGCTAACGATTTATTTGGCAGACTTGTTTTTTGGTCAGACGAATGCTTTATTTCAAGTGCTGGCATTTTCAATCGTCACAATACCAGGAACTGGCGTAGTGAAAATCTGCATTTAATGTTTGAAAGGGCACAACAAGGACGCTTTGGAGTTGAGATTTCATGTTTTATTTTGGGTAGACATATAGTTTATAGGATTTTTGAAGGAGGTCTTACAGCACGTAGATACCTAGAAATTCTTGAGGAAGTTATTCCAGAACTGCTCGAAAACATTCCATTAGCCCAGTATAATGCTGTTTACCTACAGCAAGATGGTGCCCCAAGTCATAACTCTAGGCTCTTAAGGGCCTTTCTAAATAATGACTTTCCTCAAAGATGGATAGGTACCAACGGACCTGTTAGATGGCCTCCACGATCACCAGATCTCTCAATCTTAGATTTTTTTTTATGGGGTTATATACAAAATGAAGTATATAAAACTCGATATGACGGCATTGCAAAACTTCGAGAGGCAATTCATTTAGCTTTTCGAAATCTGCGAATGAGAACAATGGTTCTTTTGAACGCTATTCAAAGAATCTCAAAGATGTGCCAATTTTGCATTAGAGAAAATGGTGGTCAATTTGAACATCACATTTAATTTTTTTTATTAATGTTATTTTTTGTGTTTTTGTTATATTGTCACTTTACGCCACAAAACTGTTGTTACAAACTTACTGTTAGAAAAAGATCTATGGGAATTTTTTTTAATAGATACCTATATACAAGGTATCCAATTATTTGTTAGTAATATGTAAGTTGCACTTGTTTATTATTGTTATCCATAGCCTACTATTAAAATATGTATTTAATTTTCTGAAAATTGTCAATTATTTGCGTGTTTCTGAAAAAAAGTTTATACTATCATATATTTTTGAAAAGGTAAAAAAAAGACAAATTTTATTGTCTATAAATATACAGGATGTTCCATTTAAAAAAACATAAGTTTACTTTATAACTAAAAAACAGTAAATATGTAACAAAAGTTATCTACACCACTGCATTCTACGTAAAAAATCTATTAGAACGTTATTTTACCTTTTCGATAAGTTGAAGGATAACGGAGATACGAGGGGGGTCACAAAATGCAACATTTTCAGAAATGCCATGTATCTTAAAAACTAAAAGGGCTATGAAAATTCTGTTGACGGCATCTTGAGTTTTATGAAAAAGTAGCACAGTGTCGCGAGAACCGCAACTCTCTATCTTTAAAAATAAAGGAGATGTTTGAATCTTATTGCATATATTTGAATTTAACTGCCACTGATGGCGCGCGCCGGATGGGACACTACCTGCTCGCTAGACAGACAGTAGTATGAGACGAAATCTCAATGTAACACCACACTTGTAACTTGTAACTTTATATGAGTATAATATATCTCAAAATTGTGTTTACACATGAAGTTTTAATCAAACACATCAACAACATAAACATGGTCCTTCGTAGCCACATATAATTAGTATCAGTGCAGCTACATGTGTAAAAAAGCAATTCAAAACATTCGCATCATTGACATTGTGCATCGGCATTGCATTTTCAAGTCGCAGCGTGAAAAGAAGTACAGTTGGCCAGTGCAAATCAAAACAACACTTCTCAAGGAAGCGACATCAGCACAACTGGTCGATTGGACTCTGACGACAACATACATCAAAATCAAACAGTGAGTTTCCTAATTCCTATCACATTCATACTTTACAGCATTATCAATATCCATCTATCCCATTTACCTATATCAATTTGAGCATATAAAGTAACATTGAAATATTCAAAACAACAAAATATCAAGTAAAACTTATTTTACGTCATTCTCATACAATGGATTCGCTAATCAGAAAACGTGCCTCCGCCAAGGCTCGTTTAACAAAATTCAATAACCATTTAGAAACTATTCGACAAATTAGTCAAAACAATCCAATATCAGATGTTCAATCATTAGAACTTGGTCAGAGAATTGAAAGGTTGCAAGCCTTAATTTCAGAATTTGACAGTGTGCAATCGCAAATCGAAAATGAGTGCGACGTTAGCGAATTAGATGAGCAGTTCGAGGAGCGTGAATTATTTGAGAATGAGTACTTTCGTTTGATGTCCGAATCAAAAAATATATTGGCGAAATATGAGGAAATACAAGCTCAGATGGCGCCGGATGGTTCAGCCTCAATCTCGACGCGGTCAAATCATATCGACAATAATCACATTCAAAACAATCTATCAACTGTTAAGCTACCCACCATAAATTTACCAAAGTTTGACGGAAACTATGAGAAATGGCTCGAGTTCAGAGACACCTTTGTATCGTTGATTCATGAAAATCACAATATAACGGACATACAAAAATTTCATTACCTGCGGGCATCAGTGGAAGCGCGCGCTGCTGAAATAATTAAATCTATCCAATTCTCAGAAATTAATTATGCTGTGGCGTGGGACATATTATGTGACAGATACAATAATAAGGGTCTGTTAGTGCACAATCATTTACAATCATTGCTTTCGCTTAGATTATCGCAGGACGAAACGTCATCCAAATTAAGACAGATGGTTGATAATATTGCCAAGCATTTAAGGGCTTTAACTGACTTAGATCAACCTACTGATAAGTGGGATACAATAATAATTCATGTTTTGCATTCAACATTCAATCATGTAACGTCTTGCAAATGGCAAGAGTACAAACATGGCACGGACTTCCCCACCATAGAACAATTCACATGCTTCCTGAAACAACGTGCTAATCTTCTCGAAACATTAGAAATAAATAACAAGGTACAAAGAAATTTTAACAAATTCAGTATTCCGAAAACCGAATCGCGCACATTAGTGAGCTCGAACATTACGTGCGAATTTTGTAAGAAGTCTCACGCAATATACACGTGCGGTGATTTTTTAAGGCTATCCATTCCAGAGCGCCTGTCCAACGTTAAAAGGCTCAAGTTATGTTTAAATTGCCTCAGGCGAGCAGAACATGTCAATGTAGATTGCAAATATGGTTGTTGCAAGAAATGCAAGGCAAAACACAGCAGCTTATTGCACATTGATAAACCATGTCAATCAAGTGATAGGGAAGTCAACCCGCATGTCACAGTTGCTACATGTCGCAAGCATACGAGCAGGCCAACTAATCAAATTCTGCTATCTACCGCATACGTAAACATCATTGATAATCACGGCAAATCTAAACGGTTACGTGCCCTACTAGATAGTGGTTCTCAGTCTAGCTTTATTCGCAAAGATCTGCAGTTCAAAACATCTCGGGTTAATCTAACGGTTTCAGGTATTAATGACATGTTAGCAAATATAACCAAAAGGTGTGACATTAGCATTCAATCCATTGACAATGAATTTAGCACAAAACTGTCATGTTTCATTTTACCAAAAATCACAAGTCATATACCACATACCTACGTCGATATTTCCAATTTAAAAATTCCACCTGAGATACAACTAGCCGATCCCGACTTTCATAAGCCCGCCGAAATAGATATTCTGTTGGGAGCAGATCTATTTTGGCAACTCATTTCTGCTGGCCAGATACAAACTGGTGTTGCAGGTCCAATAATACAAAACACCAAATTGGGATGGGTAATCGCAGGTTGTATTGGTGCAGAAGCCCAACATCGCACCTCATGCAATCTAGCAAAAACAAGTCTCGCTGAAATCAATGACAGCCTAACTAAATTTTGGCACCTTGAGGAGTGCAATTCAGAACCGCTGTTATCGGCTTCAGAAAGTGCCTGCGAAAGACACTTTGTAGAGCACACCACAAGGGATTGCAACGGCAGGTTTGTCGTAAAAATCCCCCTAAAGGAAATTATAGACAAATTAGGAGACTCCCGGCAGGGAGCGGAAAAACGACTAATTTCACTTGAAAAAAGGCTGCAAAAAGATGAAACTTTTCGCAAGCGTTATAGTGAATTTATGAACCAATATGAAGCGCTTGGTCATATGTCGCAAGTTGAAGTGAATTCAACTGACAAATCATTCTATTTACCCCATCACGGAGTCACCAAGGAAGACAAGATTACTACCAAGCTTCGAGTAGTTTTCGATGGCTCATTTTCTTCATCAACCGGTTATTCATTGAACGATATACAAATGGTCGGACCTACCATTCAACAAGATTTATTTTCCATTTTACTGCGTTTTCGGCAACATGTTTTCATAATCTCGGCCGATGCAGAAAAAATGTATCGTCAAATTCTCATCCATCGTGACCATCGCTCGTTACAACGAATTTTATGGCGCAACAATCCGTCTGAATCTATTCGAACGTATGAGTTAAACACAGTCACTTACGGGACGGCGTCTGCCTCCTTTTTATCAATCAGATGTTTATTCGAATTAGCTCACCAATGTGAAAATGAACTCCCTCACATTTCTAACATTATCAAGAATGACATGTACGTCGATGACGTATTAACAGGTGCCAATTCACTCTCAGATGCAAAGGCTATAAGCAATCAACTCTCCCAAGTTTTAGAAGGAGGTTGCTTCAGGCTGCGAAAGTGGATCGCTAATAACCCAAATATATTATCAGACATCCCAAAGGAGGACATTCATAGTAATGTTTACCAATTTTGCGAACATGAGCATGCAAAAACGCTAGGGCTAGTCTGTTCTTTTGAAGCAGACCAATTAATGTATGTCATAAGGAACCAAAAAATTCATAATGTTACAAAGCGATCTATACTTTCACAAACATCTCAAATATTTGACCCATTGGGGTTGCTCAGTCCCTGTATCATAATCGCGAAGATACTTTTGCAAAGGCTATGGTTAGAAAAAAGTGGGTGGGATGATCCTGTACCGGTTTCCTTGCATAACGAATGGTATAATTTTCGTTCGGCATTAACGAGTCTTAACGCGCTAAGGATAAGGCGTCATGTCATTTGTCAGAACCACGAAACCATTGACCTTCACGGGTTCTCGGATGCTTCGGAAAAGGCATATGGGGCATGCGTCTATTTAAGATCCGTTGATACTGAGGGCATTGTACACGTGCATCTCTTATGTAGCAAATCAAAGGTTGCACCATTGAAATCAAAAACAATTCCAAAATTAGAGCTTTGCGGCGCATTACTACTAGCGCGATTGGTATCTAAGGTTATACAGTCAATAACTTTATCAATGTCGAGTTACACTCTATGGTCTGATTCATCCATTGTATTAGCCTGGATCAAAACCCCTCCTAATCAATTGAAATCTTTTGTAAGCAATCGAGTTTGCCAGATACAGGAGTTGCTCCCGGATGCTGTGTGGCGTCATGTCAAAACAAAGGATAACCCAGCTGATCTGGTCTCACGTGGATTAATGCCTAATCTTCTCATTAACTCTGATTTATGGTGGAATGGGCCCACCTGGTTGAAGTTGAACCATTCTCATTGGCCCAAATCGGACACAAATATTAAAAATCTTCCAGAATTGCGAAAAATCACTACATTAATGACGGCAACATCGGATGAGAGTTTTCCATTCTCAAATTATTCCAATTTAAGCAGACTAGAACGCATAATAGCTTATTGTCTAAGATTCAAGTCAAACTGTGTCTCGCCCAAGTGCGAAAGGCGACATGGTCCACTGTCAAATAGCGAAATACATCAGGCTCTTTTATGTCTGACAAAAATGTCTCAGCACGAAGCATTTAGCTCAGAGATCAAAAATTTAGCCATAAATAAACCTATTTCAAAAAAGAGTAAATCATTTAACCCATTTTTAGATCAACAAGGCGCACTCCGCATAGGGGGTCGCCTAGAAAACTCCAATTTTCATTATAATAAAATGCATCCTCTTATCATTTCATGTAAGCATCCGTTTGCAAAACTGCTATTCAGAAAGGAGCATTTGAGGTTATTGCATGCTGGACCACAACTATTGCTGAGTTCCATAAGAGATCAATTTTGGCCGATATCGGGTCGCAATCTGAGTAAGCAAACTGTGCACCAATGCGTGACATGCTTCAAGCACAAACCTCGCATAACAAACCCTATAATGGGAAACTTACCAAAACCACGAACAACTCCCTCTCTGCCATTTCAAACTACAGGAGTTGATTATGCAGGCCCTCTCATTATAAAGGACAAAAGGGGACGTGGTTGCAAACATGTAAAATGTTACATCTGCCTTTTCATATGCTTCGCAAGCAAGGCAGTTCACATTGAGCTAGTGTCAGACCTCACCACAGATGCTTTCATTCTAGCATTGCGCCGATTCGTGTCACGAAGGGGTTTGCCCCTGGACATTTGGTCTGATAACGGTTCTAATTTTGTAGGCGCGGAATCTGAGCTGAAAGAATTAGGTGATTTCATGATATCCTATCAATCAGAATTAAGTCGATCCATTATCTCTGAAAATATCAATTGGCACTTCATTCCTTCCTACTCTCCTCATTTTGGGGGATTGTGGGAGGCTGGCATAAAGTCTTCCAAGCACCATTTAAAGAGAATTGTCGGAAATTCAGTGCTCACATTCGAAGAAATGTACACTCTATTAACTCAAATTGAATGCATCCTGAATTCCCGTCCCCTAACTCCACTGTCCACTGATCCGTTTGATTATACGCCTCTCACTCCATCTCACTTCTTGGCTGGACGAAGTCTAATAAGCATTCCGTCACCTGATTTGTCACACATACCCAAAGGACGATTGGACAATTTCCAATTAATCCAGAATTTACAACAACATTTTTGGAAAAGGTGGTGTTCAGAATATATAGCCGAATTGCAATCTCGATCCAAATGGCTTGTGCATCAATCCGACTTGAAGCCAAATTCCATGGTGCTCATCAGAGAGGAAAACACACCACCAACGAAGTGGAGACTGGGACGTATCGTCGAGGTCCATCCAGGGCGGGATGCAATCAACCGCGTTGCATCGATCCGTACATCCAGTGGAATCATCAAACGATCATTCAGCAAGATCTGCCCGTTGCCTACTGAAGATAGTGAAGTGTAGTGCTTAAATCAGAGTAAGGTCGTGTTCAAGTGCTCCGGAGAAGAATCCGTAATTTAATTGTATTTTCGAGGTATTTTTTCTTTAAAGTCCCCTAGGTACTTTCAAGCCGGGGAATATGTTTGAATCTTATTGCATATATTTGAATTTAACTGCCACTGATGGCGCGCGCCGGATGGGACACTACCTGCTCGCTAGACAGACAGTAGTATGAGACGAAATCTCAATGTAACACCACACTTGTAACTTGTAACTTTATATGAGTATAATATATCTCAAAATTGTGTTTACACATGAAGTTTTAATCAAACACATCAACAACATAAACAGGAGATACCCCGCAAAAGTACCCAAAATGGGACACCCTGTACATTATTATAGTTAATTCATCGAACAATTGGAATAAAGATATTCTGTACTCATTTTGGTCAAAAATATGGCAAATTTTAGAATTTAATTCTGACGAATTTCTAGAATTTGTCGAGTAAAAAGGGTTCCGTTTGAAGAAACTAAATTATGGTAACTACACACTGAAAAAATGTTTCAAAACAAACCGAATTATTTTTGGGTTCCATTGCGAAAGATTCTGTATTCATAGTTTAATCACCCTATATGTATATACTCCTTAAATCATGCAGGATCAAGAAGGAGTAACAGTGGCTTATCATCAAGAGGAGGATCTGCCTTCAGTCCTGTTCCGGAAAATGTTACATTAACGAGTCCTATGACATCAGCAAATCGACAGTTGAGGTCTTCTAGAATGATGAACTTACATAATAGTGCAAGTAGCACCGATTCTGGATTTACTCAAGGTGCATATGGTATGTATTCCTTTTAAATATCAATAATTATTATTAATAATTCATTCAATGTTCAGATTCAAGTTACATTGATCCATTGGGCCCCCAACCAATGCGTCCTAGAACTGGAGCTGGAAAACCACTGGATTTTGAAGATTTTAGTAATGAGGAACTAGGCGATGATTTGCTACCTGAATAGTTGTTTTCAACATAATATTAGCTTGAGATTATTGTAGTCTAAGATTTTTTGATGAATTATAAAAACAAAACAAACTTAAATTAGATAAAGAATATAAATAATATTTATTACTGCAACATGTTTCAAAATAAAAATTCGTTTGCTACGCTTTGCAAGATAAGTGATTCTCTAGTAAAATGTTTAATAATTCAATCGATACATATAAACATCAGCAGCTTCTGTTGGGAGTTTAGATCAATATTTCCTGGGTAAAAAGTATTTAACCCATCTGTGAATAAGATTTTCAAAAACTGTTGTGATCAATGTTAACAACCCTGAGGATGGATGTTTAAATTCATTATTCCTTAATTGTAAAATTATATCAATGTTATAATTGGAATTGATAAAAGTAGTAATATCATTGAAGATTCCGAAATTGCATATTACGAACTAAGGTTAAAATTTAATGTAGATGAAAAGTAATTAATTATATTATATATATTTTACGATAATGGAAAATTATCTAGTTTTCTCCTAAATACGAAACTTTATCTAAAACAGAGTTATTAGTTTCCATTCGCTCCTCATACATTGTTACCAAATGCATCTGCACGTGCCTAGCTGAATATCAAATTTCTTAAATGGAAGGTTGGTCCAATATTTTTATTTCGGTATTTTGATTAGCCTATACTAATTCCATCATATCCCGATTTAAAATTGGAAGCTGCAAGATTTCAAATATTTTTTCGAGTAGTACACAAAAAATGTGACTTCAGCATCTGTGCGAAGCTCAAATTTTCCATTTCATCATGAACCCTTTTTCCGTTAGCTTAATATTAGTTCCACTTAATTTTGACTTTCCCTGTCTTAACCCCAGCTGTAAAATTGTAGAAATTGTTTAAAGTTTTTATAGATTTGGAAGACCAAGTTGTTGATTTTAAGTGAATTGAAAATGTGGTTGATAATTGAAATTCAGCTATATATTAGAAGTCGACTTACATACATATTTAAGTATTTAATTATTTATCATAGTTTTATCATAGGTATAGGGTAGTATGAAAATACTTATATAATACACTATGGGAATCTAAAGTGCCTTGAATTAGGAATGTTATTGAAGAGGGTACACAGTTCTCAATTTTAAGTAATCCCCATGGTTGAAAGGATACATTGATTTATATATATCTATATATTATACACCATATTAAGAGCAGCTTCTAAAAACGCGTTTGAGATAGCTATATACAAGCTCCTTATCATAGACTTATTAGATTCACTATTGATGGGTGGTATGAGCCATATAGATATCGATATTATATTTCTCAACCAAATTTCAAAATATTTGGTGAGAATTTCGTAGTAGAATTTAATAAACTAGGGGTTATGTTCCACAAATCTATTTCCATAGGAATGGCAACTGAACAAAGATCTTGATGTGATCAGATTAAGCTATAGTCTTGTGTAACATTCAAAAATACGCGCTTTAGTTGATGTGAAGTGTTCAAACGTCTTCTGATGATGGTCGTGAGACCGAAGCGAACATAAATACGAAAAAAAGTAAATATGTGATGACCTATTTCCCGAGAATTTACATATAATTCAATAACACGTTAACAAATTCAATACTAGTTATTATGAGTAATCAAAAAAAGTTGAAGGATTAATGGAGGATGGAAACAATGGTGAAATACTGACTAAAGGTTTACGTTCGAAAAATTCAAGTTATACCAGCTTACGAGTTAACGTGAAATGTTTCAAAGAAGGGTTCGAGATTAATCAATTCGATCTTTGGATTCTAAATTGTACACATTTGAAAACATAATGGTTCAACTGTGACTGCTGTTAAATTAGGTGGATCTTGCTATGACATGTTAACCTTGCGGAAATGCGTTATTGCCAAGTTACGGACGCTGAAAATCATTGGAAGGAGATTTATGGAAATGGAAAAATTCTCTCAATTGGTGCTATTTTAGTTAATGATAGCTTCT
Source organism: Endomychus coccineus (assembly GCA_958510875.1). Taxonomy (NCBI): domain Eukaryota; kingdom Metazoa; phylum Arthropoda; class Insecta; order Coleoptera; family Endomychidae; genus Endomychus; species Endomychus coccineus. The sequence goes on from OY294067.1 coordinate 212,060,416, forward strand.
TTGCAAGATTTAAAATGAGCTGCAATAGTGTCACTAGATACTAGTTATTATCTAATCTGAACACTCAGTTCTAATTCTGTCGTATGTTTCGTTATAGGAAAATACATACATCAACCCGAGAAGGATAGTGGTTATTAATGTTTTATAAGTGAAACTTCAACTATGAAACTTTTAATTATCATGAGAATAATTCGTTATCTGTACGGTCACAAAAATCGTCGGAAAATCCTAAAAAAATTTATGTTACTTTATGTTTTTTGGAGTGCTGAATACGGGGAAAATAGTTAAAAAATTATATCACTGCCGCTCGGAAAGTTATGGCCATTTTTTTGGCCAGATTTTCGGGTTTTTTACGTTTTTTCAATTGATTTGAAAACGAAAGCTTTAATCGAATATACAAAGTTGTAGATAATTAAAATACGCATCGAATGATCCCAAGTATAAGTCATATGGACGTTATGGTCCCGAGATAAGGCCCACTTTGTGATTTTTTTATGGTTTTTTAAATATTTTTTGGAGCCGAAAAAAAATCTTAAAAATAGTTGGTTTGGATGAAAAGTTGGCATTTTTATTCTACTTTTCACTGGATTTAAATTTTCCGAAAAACCGTAAAAATGTGATAGCTTTCTGAAAAATGCATATTTTGTTGAGCTAAACCAAATTGCGTATTGTAGATTTTGACCGATACTATCTAAAAAACCTTCAAATGGTATTTTGATATGAATGCCGAATTTTAGCTCATCTTTCAAAAAAGATGACCTTGGAAAAATTGAGGTTAGGAAATTTCGGAATGAAACTAATTTTAGGTGCTGATACCCCTGGTTCATAAGCGTATATTGCGCACCAGCACATCTTTTTTGTTTCAGTCGAAGTCGAGATATCGATTAAAATGTGTTTGGGCCCCTCCAAGGCCCAATTTTAGGTCTATCATCAAAAACCAAGAACCATTGTAATCTAAAGTGATGTCTTTATCTAAATCCAAAAAGTGACGTCCTAGCTATCATAGAAAAAAATATAAACCGAGTCTTTCGACTATATACTATTATATACGTCATCATCATAAGAAGATGAAATAGAAGAATAAGAGAGAGAAAATAATTATAACAGTAAAACACGTGGCGGCATGATGATGCAGAAGCTGCTGTTTATAATACCCATATTATTATGGTTTTCAACTATGATCGCATTCCCATCTTTCAAACGTGGGCGTCATTTTGAATTATGTGGCTACTTCCACAGATTGTGCATCAGAGACTGTCTGGCCAAAAAAATTACAATGACTTTTCGAGCGACAGCGATATAATTTTTTAACTATTTTTCCCGTATTCAGCACCCAAAAAAAAAATTAAGTAACATCAAAATTAGCCGTATCAAATTTTCAACCAAACTTTTTGACCGTGCGGCTGGACTATAAATAGTGGATAGATAAACAATGTTACCTTATTTCTTGGTAAAACAAGAACCTTATGCAACAACAATGTCCGTTCGACATTTTTTGTATTTTGGAGATCTGAACCTTCCATTCGACATTTTTTGTATTTTGGGGATCTGTACCTTCCCAGTCCTAAAACTCCCACATCGTAGCACGAAAATATATCTGGGTTTTTTGGGTGTCCTTTTACTTTTTTATAGACGGTGAGGCAATGAGGTCCTCATTCAAATCAAATTATTATTGAACGTTACAATGAGTGGTTTAACATATGACAGAAAAGTGTTTTTTTTTTAATAAACGGCCTTTACCGGATTTGAAAGGATTAGTGATGACAGGTAAGTTTCAAAATCGATCATTTAATACTGATAATTATAAAAAATATGTATGGTTAACGGGATCTGACGTACACAATGAATTATATTGCTGGTATTGCTTGCTATTTACATCTGATACAACTTCATGTTGGGGGCACTCGGGTTATGATTTGAAAAATTTAGCTCGTGGTCTAGACAGACATGAAAAATCGCAGGAGCATATTACATCGAGTATTAAGTTTAAATTAACCGGTAAACAGAATATTGTTAAAGGAGGAAAACATGTAATTTGGTAGACAAGAAACTACGTTATAAACAACTTTTTATGAAATTTTAGATACTATTACAGGTCAAATTGAGATTCGATTTTCCGATTTACATGAATTGAAGTTTTTCGACTTGACGAATAAAAGATTTTTCGAATCTTTTTCAAAAGAGTTTCCCAATACACTTTTAGATAACTTAGTTCTAAAATATAAATTTTTTGATAAAATAACACTGCACAATGAATTGTTATATACTCGGATAAAGATATTTTAGGCCAGTACGACAGTCACGCCGATATGATAAAATATATGATAGACAATGATTTGCAACAAGTTTTACCTCAGTTTTATAAACTACTTTGATATAATAAGATTCTTGACCCAGTATGAATTATATAAAAAATTCTCGGGAATTAGGTCACATTAACACTCTGTTATAAATGTTCGTCTTTACGTACGTTTCGGTCTCACGACCATCATCAGAAGACTTATTTTGTTAAAAAGGGGGTTAACTAAAACTAAATAGCACAAGCGTCCATATCGCAGAATCTTCAATCAAAAAGCTCACGCCGTCGAAACGAACAGAACCACGAATAATCGAAAATTGTATCGTTAATATTAAAGTATAGATTTTTTGTAACAAGAAACCACTGTTAAGTAATATTCTCATAATGTACAAACGCATATTGCTATGGTCTCAAAGCAACTGAAGTTCGAAGCTATTTGTTTGTAATAACTCGATCCAGATGTAGATTTATGACGTACTTGAAAAGGTTTTAGACCTGCATTGGAATTTAGTTTACTTTAAGCGTTCTTCCTAAAATATACTTTTAACATTATAAAGACGTATGTAGGAATTTGCAAGAGTTTTAATTAATCAAGTTAGTATAAATCTGACTCAATCCCTGAATATCATTCCTATGATTTACAGAATTTGAATCCCTTTTTATGTGAATCATCTCCAGGATAGATCTTTTATGATAATTGGTTTCTTTAGTTAAAATATTAACATTTTTGTAATCAACTTGATGGTTATAATCAAAACAGTGCTTAGCAAGGGCGGTGGAATTTTCTAAGTTATTATTTCTTGTGCTATACTTATGGCCGTACATTCTTTTTTGTAAATATTGTTTAGAGATTCCAGTATAAGTTCCATCACAATCTAAACAATTCAATTTATATACTGTGTGGGTTTGTTTATCTTTAGGTGTTACAGGTTTTAGATTTGAGAAATATTTCCCAACACATTAGTAGGTTTATGCGCAACATTTATATCGTACTTTTTCAAACATTTCTTAATTTTTTCTGAGGTCTCCGGAATGTATGGAAAAGTTATATAATTGTCTGTATTACCTGTTATGTTATTTTTATAAGAAGAACCATTATAGATTTTGTTTATTCTCTCTATAATGATAGGATTGTAGAAAGTTTTTGGGTAGCCATTCATTTCCAATGCATTACGAACAATTTTTAAATTTTTGGGACGGTCCTCTGCGTGGGCTAATTTTACCGCGCGGTCTGTGAGGCTGTTTATGACACTTTTTTTATAACAAGCTGGTGCAACGGAATTGAAATGAAGATAACGTTGAGACCAGACTTCTTTAGTAAACCAAGAAGTTTTTATTTTTCCATCTGCATCATGCCTAATGGTCATATCTAGAGAATTAATGTTATTGTTTATTTCTATTTCACAAGTGAATTGAAGTTTACAATGGAAATTGGTAAATTTATTAATCACATATTGAATTTTATCGTTGGGAACACACATAAGGCAATCATCTACATACCGTTTAAAGAATACAGGCTGAAAATCTAATGAATTTATAACAGATTCCTCTAGGCATTCCATAACGAGGTTAGCAATGGTAGCTGAAATATACATTCTATCTAAATCAAAGGAGAATATGTTTAGCAAGGTGCAAAATAAGAAGGCGTACGCAAAATTATTAAATTCTCTGCATAAAAATTGTTTGAACTTGTGCATTAAAGAAGCATGTGCAAATCTAGCAGAGGTTGAAAACAAAATTAAACTGGTTAAACAAACCTATAACTAAAATTATAACAACTTTATATCGCAATTTTTCAAAATCAGCAAAACAATTCGAAAAAAATTTCAACAAAATCAAAGCCATTCAATCTAAAAAGATAAATAATTTGATGAAAGGTGTAGCTTATGAAAAACATAATATCAATGAACAATGGTTGAAAAATCTAACTGACACAAAAATTCCGAATGAGGTACAGCACACGTTAAGCTTAGGTCCGAAGTTTGCATTGCCTAATAATAATAAAAAACTGCCTATTGACAATATTATTGCACATTTAGAATAAGGAATCAGGAATAAAAATTTAGAAGAAAAAAATGAAATTAGAAACAAAGTTTGTAACATCTTGACAAACAAAAAGAACAAACAGAAAGCAGAAATAGGTATTGCAAAGAATCGTTTTAACTATCATACAAAAATAACAAAAGAGTTCTTAGATGCTAACCCTCAAATTTTAGTTTTGAACGCGGATAAATGTAATAAAACCGTCATAATGCATAAAAATGACTATGAAAACAAAATGGGAAACCTTTTAAATGATGAAACAACTTATAAAAAATTAAAATCTAACCCTACTTCATCAGTACAAAATAACATGAATAAATTGATAAATAAATGGCATAAAAATAAGATAATCCCTATTGAATTAAAAAATAAATTAATTTGCCATAATGGGCTTGCACCTTATATCTATGGGCTTCCTAAATTACATAAAAATGATATACCCCTAAGACCCATTGTAAGTAATATTGGAGCGCCTACTTACAATTTATCAAAATTTTATGTGAAAGACTCATGGCATTTTAATGAATTTATAAAAAATCAATCCGTACCAGTAAACCATCAACTAATTTCCTTGGATGTTGTTTCTTTATTTACAAATATACCTGTCGTTTTGGCATTAAATTGCATCAAAAAACGTTGGCCAGAGATTAAAAACCACACACCTCTTGATCAATCGGATTTTATAAATGCGGTAAAGTTTTGTTTAGAATGCACTTATTTTCAGTACGGTGAGCAATATTTTGGACAAATTTTCGGCACAGCAATGGGATCTCCTATTTCAGCTACCATTGCTAACCTCGTTATGGAATGCCTAGAGGAATCTGTTATAAATTCATTAGATTTTCAGCCTGTATTCTTTAAACGGTATGTAGATGATTGCCTTATGTGTGTTCCCAACGATAAAATTCAATATGTGATTAATAAATTTAACAATTTCCATTGTAAACTTCAATTCACTTGTGAAATAGAAATAAACAATAACATTAATTTTCTAGATATGACCATTAGGCATGATGCAGATGGAAAAATAAAAACTTCTTGGTTTACTAAAGAAGTCTGGTCTCAACGTTATCTTCATTTCAATACCGTTCCACCAGCTTGTTATAAAAAAAAGTGTCATAAACAGCCTCACAGACCGCGCGGTAAAATTATCCCACGCAGAGGACCGTCCCAAAAATTTAAAAATTGTTCGTAATGCATTGGAAATGAATGGCTACCCAAAAACTTTCTACAATCCTATCATTAAAGAGAGAATAAACAAAATCTATAATGGTTCTTCTTATAAAAATAACATAACAGGTAATACAGACAATTATATAACTTTTCCATACATTCCGGAGACCTCAGAACAAATTAAGAAATGTTTGAAAAAGTACAATATAAATGTTGCGCATAAACCTACTAACTGTGTTGGGAAATATTTCTCAAATCTAAAACCTGTAATACCTAAAGATAAATAAACCCACACAGTATATAAATTGAATTGTTTAGATTGTGATGGAACTTATACTGGAATCTCTAAACAATATTTACAAAAAAGAATGTACGACCATAAGTATAGCACAAGAAATAATAACTTAGAAAATTCCACCGCCCTTGCTAAGCACTGTTTTGATTATAACCATCAAGTTGATTACAAAAATGTTAATATTTTAACTAAAGAAACCAATTATTATAAAAGATCTATCCTGGAGATGATTCACATAAAAAGGGATTCAAATTCTGTAAATCATAGGAATGATATTCAGGGATTGAGTCAGATTTATACTAACTTGATTAATTAAAACTCTTGCAAATTCCTACATACGTCTTTATACTGTTAAAAGTATATTTTAGGAAGAACGCTTAAAGTAAACTAAATTCCAATGCAGGTCTAAAACCTTTTCAAGTACGTCATAAATCTACATCTGGGTCGAGTTATTACAAACAAATAGCTTCGAACTTCAGTTGCTTTGAGACCATAGCAATATGCGTTTGTACATTATGAGAATATTACTTAACAGTGGTTTCTTGTTACAAAAAATATATACTTTAATATTAACGATACAATTTTCGATTATTCGTGGTTCTGTTCGTTTCGACGGCGTGAGCTTTTTGATTGAAGATTGTGCGATATGGACGCTTATGCTATTTAGTTTTAGTTAACCCCCTTTTTAACAAAATAAGTCTTCTGATGATGGTCGTGAGACCGAAACATACGTAAAGACGAACATTTAACACAGAGTGTTAATGTGACCTAATTCCCGAGAATTTTTTATATAAACTACTTTGTTTGACAGTCACCATTCCTGTCACGTCGGCATCGGTGGAGAGATCATTTTCTTCTCTCAAACGAATTAAAAAACTTACATGCGAAATACAATGGGCCAAAATCGTTTATACAATATTAGTTTGATATTGAAAAAGATTTAGTAAAACACTTAAAACAAAATGATACATTTTATAATAATATTATTGATCATTTTTCGCAAACTAAAGACCGTAGAATTCCGTTAATACATAAAAAAAGTTGATAAAATTAATTTAAAAAAAAACAAAATATGAAAAATTCCAAAAAAAAGAAAAATATCAAAAATAAAAAAAAAAGAACAAAAAAAATGTTTGCCAAGAGAAACTCTACACCTCCACGTTGGTTCTTGCTGGGAAACAATTAATTTTGTCACTGAAGTAGCTGGTACGGCCGCTGTACAAAGGTTTAATTAATTGGCTGAATAGTATATTTTTACAAAAACGTTTTATGTCCAGTCTCCTCTCTTTAAAAGTTCACGAGCCGCCACTGCATCATACTACAGCACTAGGGGCCATCAACTGTATGTTGAATGTAAACGCTGGCATAAAATTATAACAGTAAACTGTTGACTTTGGTACATAGAAAATTTCTCCATGTTGAAGGTGCTGGGCTTGAAATAAGACAAGATGAAAACTGCCAATCCGATCACTTGAAATTTTGAACAACTGTAATTTTACATTAAAAGCTAGTTTACCAAACAAATAATTTAATAATCTTGTTTTAGCTACAAATAGTTACAAAAAAAATTCACAAACAGCTAACAACTATTCACTAGTTTTCATATCTAATTAAAATCAATAGTTACAAAACTATATTATTTAGGAAAATTATGTTGACGCCATTGTGTTCAAAAATAATAGGGTAGATATAAAAATATTTCAGTACGTATTTAGAACAAGCATTCATCCTCGAATCTTCCATAGACCATTGACCTCAAGATAGGTCCTACTTCCTTCGGATCTTGCAGTACCTCCAAAAGCATTTTTTCTATATTTCTCCTTATGGATACCTTCTGATGATCTTTCAAAGGATATTCTACAGTTGTTGGTGCCGCCTGGAATGAGACATTTCGGTAGACTTTCATAACTTCTAGCATGATGTCTAACAATATGGCTGTGAATAAAATAATAAGACAAAGAGAGAAGTTCCAAAAAAATATGATATTGTTATCCATCAGACCCAAAAGTTAACGCATCATTCTAGTTAAAAGAAGAACGTTTTATCAGAATGTAGAAAATATCTTCAATTTTATTAAAACCGCACAAATCATTCTAGGTAAACTGATCCAAGTATATGATTTGAGGAATTAGAAGTAAATTTACCTTATACCAGAAATTAATTGTGACCGTGGGTCCTGCTCTCATCAAAGATTCTATGTGGTGCCACCAATACACAGGAATATAAAGCACTTCTCCAGGACCAATTACTGCTTCAAACCCTCGAATTTGTTTGAATTTTGGAAATTTGGTATAATCTGGTTTGTCAAAATCCACCTAGAATAGAATCTAAGTAATTATATTTTTCTTTCGAGACAATAGTGAAACATCTTCTTTTCTTTGAGACTATTACAACTACAACGGACAGGTATTCTGAATTTGGCAAGGAATGTTGAAATACCAAATCTCTTAACAAGAAACATGTAAATTTGAATAGGAAATATGAGCAATAAAATACTTGCTGATGAAATCTACTATTTCCTCCGTTTTATGCAGGTACTTTTTTATGGAGTTCATGCGCTTTATATCTGCAACTAATAGTAAAGTATGAATAAAATAAAGTTAATGCTCTCGTTTACAGGGTAACTGCTTCAGTGCTTAAAACTTTATTCAGTAAGTAACTGACAGAACACGTTGAATTCTTTCCATTTCCAATGAAGTTGATCTTGATAAAATTGCAGAAATGGCCGACATATAGTAGATTTCCAGCAACCATTTATGGTGTTTCGTCAATCCGACAGTCAACGGTCAGCAAAAGTGCTGCTGCTACTCTTCACCCTGCAGCTGAAGCATTATTGTCAACGTTTTCAAAAAACTTGATGCGAAGCTCAACTGGCGTTCGCGTTCACAATCACGGGGACAAGAAAATCGTTTGTGTTCACAATCTAGGCTCGGTAAGAAAGGAAAGCCCTACGGCAAGGAAATTCCGGCAAACTAGTAGAGTCGCTTCGAGAACAAGCGGTCGAAGGCGACGATAACGAGAGAATAGGAAAAAGCCGTTGTATAATAAAGGATAGGAAAACCGGAATTAGATTTTTCATCGACACCGGCGCCGATCTATTAGTTATTCCCAAGTCTCTAGTAGGAAAACCCTATTCGCCAGTCAAATTCAAACTTTTTGCACTACGACGTTCCTTGCATTGGATCTTGGTTGACCTTAGAGGTAAGAAGAATGTTTTCACTCTAGCTAGAATAACCAAAGAGCAACATGAAAACGTCACCTCCATCTCGAGAGATAATGAGAATCAGGATATTCTTAAGGAGTTTAACGAGATTACTGTTCCAGGTAAAGCAATGGGACAGTAAATCAAAACGTATTAAATCATATTTTGACCCAAGGTCCTCCTGTAGCGTACTGGCCAAGAAGATTGTCTTCAGAGAAGCTGAGGAATGCCAAGCTTTTGAAATTATGTTCGCCGAGTGGGATTTGTCGACAGTAGTAAAGAAGTTTTCAATTCCATGGGATTGATTTAATATCAAAGCCCCATAGAATTTATGATTTCGCACACAGACGACACAGAGGATGCACCATTTTTCGACGCTGAATCTAACAAGGGCTTACCATCAGAGACCTATCTGAGGATATCCAGAAGACTGCAGTTGCCACGCCTTTTAGTCTTTTGATTTTTATGTATGCCTGTTTGTCCACGAAACACGGCACAAACCTTTCAGACATATTGACTCAGCTTTGCGTAACTTAAATCTTTGTTTTGTTTATATAGATGACATTTTAATAGCTTACAAAAATTCACAAAAGCGTAGAAGCATATGAAGATGGTCTTGGAGACATTCCAAGAGTTTGGACTTACAATAGGCCAAGTGTGTATTTGGTGCAGCACATACTTGGGGTATTTGATCAACATTCATTTCCGATGAGAGTTGAAGTAGTAGTAGTAGACTAAACAAAACCCACTAACATTTCTGAGCATCGAAACTTTCTAGGAATTGTCAACTTCTATTCTATAGGAAATTAATCAGGAATGGAACCGAGACTCAGAGTCCTCTTCGCGACTGTCTAAAATGCGCCAGGAAGAAGGATCAAACTCCTATCACCTGAAAATCAGCAGGCGAAGAAGCTTTTAAGTGATGTAAGAAGTCAGTAGCATAGGAAGCATTCCTTCGATACCCTGTTCAGTACGCAACTTTGGCGGACACCGCAGTTGGATCTGTTTTGGAGCAGCTTGTCAAGGGAAATTGGGAACCTATTGGTTTTTTTTTTTCAAAAAATCAGAGTTAAACCCAACAACGGTGTAGCGCATACGAACGGGAATTGTAGGCTATGTTCAGCAGCCGGAAATTGTTTCAGTATATGGTTGAGCGGAGGCTGTTGGTTATTACAACGGACCACAAACCTTTGATTTTTTACTTTCAGCATTCGACCTTATATTCCAAAATCGTAGGAAGCTCATTTTTCAGTCGACACATAATTTGTCATATCCTGGAAGCAGGGCCATCAAGAAAATGTTCTGGAATGGCTAAGGGCGTGGGAACCTGGGTTCGTTCTTGCCTCGCATGCTAACGGAGCAAGGTGAGCCGAAAGATGAAACCTCCTATAGAAATAATTAAGGTCCCCAACACACGTTTATGATTATCTACAATAAATTTGGTAAATTATGTTTCACCAGCTTATAATACGTATAGAATGATTTTTAGATTACTAAGGTACCTCACCTATAAAGTAGATGATATGAAGTATACAACATTGGTTGGTTTCATAATGGTGGTTTATTTACAGAATGCTGCTGTGAGAATACAGAAGATACAGCACAAAGGAACGCAACATGCGAACCGACCTCCTAGTTAATATCCGGACGTCCGAACCTTTTGGGCATATTCTAATTCTAGCATCACAAATATTCCGATATCTACCTCTTGATGATTTGAAACTGTTATCTGTGTTAGGTGTGATGGCAAAATATTGTGAAAGTTACTTGTATATCAAGGTAATTGCATAACAATTACTGATTTTCAAGAATTACATTCAAAATTTCTAGATTAAATAGACAAGTTGACAATTAATTGCTAAAAGTCTTACCATGCTTTGACGATCATGTGGATGATGGACAGGATAAGGATACAAACAGTCAAATTGTTCAGGGGCGAATAAAATGCACCTTTTATAACCAGATACTTGTGCAAAAAAATTTTCTTGTTCATCATAATGGCATGGAGTAACATTACCCTCCATACTTATGAATAACAAATTTGATGTAAGTTGACCCCAATTATGTTTCGTTTGAATTTCATTTATATAGTCCCAGTCAAATCTCAAGAAATCGTCAACAATAGGTTGTCCAACCCAAGATGTCAAAGATTGTTGCAAGTATAATCTGTAAAATATATTCTTATTCAAATAGCAATTTACAAAATTGTTTAGATATTTTGGATACAGTTCTGTTAATAAGAGAACATTGGAAATAAATAAACGGAAATTAGAAACGCCTACCGCAGTTGGCAGGTCTCTAAGGGCAATTTAACAAAAGAAAAGAAAATAAAATAATTATTAGTAAATCTGTCAAGTAACGTTCTGGAGCATGTATACACAATATAAGGTTTCCAATTTATGTATTACTGCCTGGTCTGTTATCGAAATAAAATGTACTCAGAAATACGACAGAAATTCCCCGCAGCCCACCAAAGTTGAAAATATGTATTTGCTTACCCACCCATCAATGATCTGAGACAGAAATTAATAGTAAGCTAGAGGAGATCATAGTAAACACCCAGCATGAGGCTGTGGGAGTCAGCTACCTGGCGGGTCGGTAAGTGGCGGATAGCCGAACGCCGAGGAATTGCTTGTCTGAAATACTGAATAACGTCCGGAAGACTAGATGCCCCTCAAGCCAAGGTGTGAGAGTACCGTGCCGAGGACTGAATGGCACTGGGATACAGTGCCGTTAACGGTTGCTCTGCGAAACTGGGTCTAATCCCAGACATATGCAGACCTTCCATCCGTATGGGACTCTGTGGATGGTGACCAACCGTTCCCACCGTCCGTGGAAACCTTTTTCACCTATGGAGCTCACTGGTCCATCCTGTCTCCTACCCTAAGGAAGGCACGCCAAGGGTCCCTTCCTCTCCCCAACTTCAAAAGGCTCCTCCTGAGTGCCTACCAGCATCCACATATCGAATGAACATCCCTCTGGGCTCCCACAAGAGGACCGCCAGGTCCAATGCGTTGAGCTAGGTCAGAGTAAAACGGCCCAACATTTATAGGGCCGAAAGAATACGACTTAGGGGGAAGCGAGAGGGCGCACAACCAATTCTAAAAAAGGTGCCCGCGGCCACCTCTCGGAAAAAGAACGTTGAAAGCGGGGATAATAAAAGCCCTCTCACTTTGGCGTCTACTCCTGAAGACGTCCGGGTGAGCAAACGCCACAGACTTTCTGGGCCGGTGCTGGAAGGAGCTCTGATGCTTGCCGTGTTTCGGGAGGAAGAGGGTAGGCAGAACGCAGGGTACCCACCAAATGAACTCTTAAAGTTCGTGGATGAAGCTTTGCCCCACACTTCCAACCATGAAGGCTGTGGAAGCGTTGTGTAATGGTCTGCGGACTCTGCTTCTAAGGAGTGCCTGTCAAAAATGCCACTATCAAGCCTTGGAATATCGTCAACCTCCTAGAGGTGGGACCATCAGCTAAGTACTCTGGAAAAACAAAACCCGGGGCTCAGAGCAAGCTCTTGGAGCATACTCGAGAGGAAGGAAGAGCCCAATCGACAAAGTCTGATTGTCTGGCTCTGTCGACTGCCTTATCCCTAAGACGGGAAGAATGGACTAACACAAGCCAAATCTATCTCTCATATCCTTTCTCTTTAAGGCGCTGGAGAGGCTGGTCGATAGATATATCGAGGACGGTGCATCAACGGATTTTCCGCTTTACCGCTTACAGTAACCCTACCAAGAGGGCAAATTAACCGAGACGGCCTTCATCATCTGGTTACCCTGATCGAAGAAACTCAAACGCTTTAGGCTTATTCTTGAACATCGAAGAGCCGTTCGACAACACCTTCGATTCCATGCACCATGGAGAGACACGGAATCGAGACCATGGTAAGATCGATCAGAACCGGAAGCGGATTTCAGTGCACCATGGTCGTAAGCACACATACCCCGAGTGTCCTCAGGGAGAAGTACTGCCTCCGCATCTTTGGTGTCTTGTGGTAGACAATTTGATAGTCGAGCGGAACGAGTCTTGGCAGCCAGGCTCTCAGCAGACACGCGGCTACCTTGTGTGAGCTACTAGTCTTCTTTCTCAAAGGTTATTGGAAGGAAAAGTTTCATGTCAACAAACATGATACGTTTCCAGAGCTAAAATAGAGTATCAGACAACTAACTTGTGAAACAAAACATTTATGCGAAAGCATCAGGAAAACGTTGCATAGGACTACGTATTTCATAATTAACTGCTAAGTCTTTGATAGGAATTAAATCTGAATTTTTCGAAAATTATGTGTCCCCCATTGGTAATTTTGTTATTATTAAAGATAGAAAAACAAAGTACTAGCAGTATTTTAACGCTCATTCAAAAAGAAGAATGCGCAAAACAATTGCTCCTGTTTTTGAGGATATATTCTTTTTGAAATTTCTGAATCGATCTAGACTATTTTTGACATGATATCTGTGGGTGCGTATGTGCGTAAAAACTGGAGACGGTTGAGCCATTACTTTTGGTCGTACGGATTTGAAATTTTGCAGGTCGTTTTAAAGTGAAAATAGAAACTGTATTGTTTTTGGGCGCGATACCCCCGTTTCAAGTGATGTTTTTGACATCCATCTTCAGTTTTTCACGTAGAATATAGTATTTTATTGAACCATAATGACATCAGTGTTTTTCTGACTATAAATATATATCACACGCATATATTCAATCTGCAAAAGTGCACTCCGAACTTGGAGGAATTAACGAGTCGGCGTTCGCTTTGCGTTCGTCAGGTACGGATCGATACCTGGCACCTGGCTATCTTTTGATCATTTTAAATGATACATTTAATTGAGTAATTGAGATTGTTATAAATTTATTCAAAGAAGTTTTCTCTTATTAGGAATTTTATTTTTACATGGCATGATACTTTTTCGAGGAAACCAGTCAATGGGGAAAAAAGGCGTATCTAACCATCTAACTTGCCCAATTTTTGAATTTTAAATAATTACGTGCAGTTCACGCATTTGGTAAACCCTACCACAGTTCACGAATTAAATGTAAGATTACAAATAATTTATATTATTCGATATAATTAGTAAAGAACTCTTAACACAGTTGATTGAATTAAATGGCTACTTGTATTCATAAACATTGAAAACCTGGTCAACATGACACACTGTATAAATTTCAGTTATAACGTCATTTCTTTCTTACAGCGGTATGGCCCATACCAGATTACTTAGCGAACTACTTGAGTACTTTATTTGCGTCTTTACTGATTGTAATGAACTAGAGTAACTAATGACATGTTTGTAGATGCACAGTCGATGGCTACTGAAAAAGTCATCTTTAGCCTCAGACACGTTGATTGTTGATTGTTGATTCTAGGGGTATATTTGGACATCAAACTTACTTGGAGTATCCATGTTGACTATCTGTCAAAAAAGTTGAGGAAAAATATTTAGATTTTGATTATAACAAGTTATAACAAGTTGATAACAACTCAAGTTGAAAGTATTTCGTGAAGCATTAAGGGCTGTGTATTTTGCACTATATGAAACTGATCTTAGGTTGGTTGCTGGACGTTGTTGTCGATTGTTTCAGTTCCAAACACGAGCAATTCGAATAATTGTTCATTCATAGTGTTATAAATCTAGATTCAAAAAACTAACAGTCCTTACATTAGCTAGTCTTTATATATTTAAATTAGGGATGGGCGATTTTAAAAACGATTCAACACTAAATCGATTCAAAGGTGTCAATGTATCGCATTAGTTAGTCTTTATATACCTTCAACTGAATCGATTCATTGAGAATTTTGCGCATCCCTAATTTGAATGTCATATATGCTAATAAAAAAGTATTTCTACTTAACAGTCTAGTTGCTACAACTCGAACTTTCATATGCCTCTTGTTCGATTGAGTAAGTCACAAAATGGTCCAAAGTTTAAAATGCATCGATGAATTTTAGGCCAGTTTTCGAAACTCATCAAGTAATTAAGAATTGTATTCTTGAATAGCATTTCATCTCGCTAATCTTCCATAACCTATTTAAATAATTATTTATTTTCTTATATATAAGTTCTCGGGAAATAGATCACACTAACACATATGCTTATTATTATCGCCTTTATGTACGTTTCGTTTAACATTACCATACATTCAGGAGACGTCAGAAAAAATTAAGAAATGTTTAAAGAAGTGATATGAATGTTGCGCATGAACCTACTAACTGTGTTGGGAAATATTTTTCAAATATAAAACCTTTAATACCTAAAGATAAACAAACCCACACAGTATACAAATTAAATTGTTTAGATTGCCATGGAACTTATACAGGAATCTCTAGACAATATTTACGAAAAATAAAGTATGGCCATAACTGCCATAAGTATAGTACAATAAACTAAAACTTAGAAAATTCCACCGCCCTTGCTAAACACTGCTTTGATTATAACCATCAATTCTATTACAAAAATGTCAATATTTTAGCTAAAGAAACCTATTATCATTAAAGATCTATTCTGGAGATGATTCACATAAAACGTGACTCCAATTCTGTAAATCATAGAGCAAATATTCAATCATTAAGTCAGATTTATACTAATTTAATCAATTAAAACACTTGCAAATTCCTACATGCGTCTTTATAATGTTAAAAGTATATTTTAGGTAGAATGCTCAAATAGCAATGTTTCTAATAAGGTCTGACAACCTTTTTCCATTACCTCATAAATCTTCAACATCTGGTTCGAAAGTGGATATTCAAGCGTTATATTTTTGGTACAGTTCTTCAGTCGTATTACATACTGTGATTCGATATGACTTATAAGCTTATAAGAAAATTGCTAAGCAGGGGATTCTGGATTCATATACTTAAAACATTAATGTGTTACAATTTCGATTACTCGTGTTTCTGTTCGTTTCGGCGACGTGGGCATTTTTAATTGAAATTAGTGCGATAAGGACGCCTTGTGATGATACAATTAGTTTTAAGAAATCACGTTTTATACATTGATACGTCTTCTGATGATGGCCGTGAGACCGAAACGTACGAAAATAATAAGCATATGTGATAGTGTGACTTTTCCGGAGAATTTATATATAATTCATATCTGGGTCAAGAATCATTATTGATTATTTATTTTCTACTGTTAATTTACTATTAATGTCTCTATGATTCAAATTCATCTAGTGATTCCAGTGTTATTAAAAAAATTATGATGTTCCTACTCGTAAGAACTTTTCAACTCAACTTTTAAACTATTTGATTTCATTAATATCGTTTTCCTCTTTTGTTGTTGGATAAGTTTACAGAAGTCAGTGGTTGTAACAAGGCATAATAAATAGGTCGTTCTATCTAGTAGTACAAATAATGTCTGAAGAAACATATTTGTTGATTATTAACAAATACCATAAACATTTTGAAGGTCTTATGAGAAAAAAAATACAAAAATATATATACCTCTCATCTCCCTTCTTCCAATCGTTCACTTTTTTTAGAAAGTCTGCGACTGTCATTTCTGTCTTCCTTGTACCAGGGGTGAAATCTACACCTTTGGGATTTGATTTGCTCAGAATTTTCTTATCATCGAAGTATTTGAATTTATCATTCTTAGATATATACACAGTATGTCCTGTAGATCCCATATTCCTCTCCAAATACTCCAACGTCCATCTTTCTTGAGCGGTTTTGATAAGAGTAGAACCAGTGAGAACGAACGGTTTCTTGAACATAAAAAAATACATTCAAGCTACATTTACAATCTCGAAAAAAAAATCTAATTAAACATTAATTAACGATAGTCAGTACTCTTCATAAGATGTATTCTCAACAGGTGATGGAAATAATCGTCATTGCATGTTAGATCTGATGTAAAGCTGATTGATTTGTCGGAAATTTTTGAGTCAGTTTGTACTGTTGTCAGCCAATCCTGAGCCGTCTTATACAATCTGGCAACGGTTCCACACTCCACACTCCATACGTCTCCCTTACCAGGTAGACTATATCTCAAACCATGACCTTAACTGATGTTACTGGTTTAACAGTAATTGGTTCCTCACTATCACACACATGCGCATTTCATCCACTTCTGTGTCCTACGACCATTCAACTTGTCAGGTTTTATTACATCAGTTCCTTTAATACCAGACGAAGTCTAATGTTATTCTTTATTTAATACTAGCTGTTGTCCGCGGGCTACATCCGTAGAAACAGCTAACACCAGTAGAACAGGTAATGGTGTCGTCTTTGCTGGCGCGATAATCATACCCTCAGTTCAAAACTTAAATGCATATTGCAAATAATTTGAATTGACCGGGATATCTATGTTATAGAGTTGTCAGTCACGGATATTGTATGATTCTTAATGTATCATCAACTGCCCGTAATGTAAACGTTAGCTGATGTCTTGTTACGGAGACCTGTGGCTTGACACCGATACTCTGAACTGTGCTATTATACAGGATGTCCTCGAACTGCGTGGCTAAAATAAAACCGGAAGATTCTTTGATTCGAAAAAAATTTGATGAGCCTTTTTACTTTTGCCTCAAGTGTCTTGTTTAGCCGGCAGAGGGCTTCAAAGTTGCAAAAATAATTTTGTTTTTTCGGTATAACTTGAGAACGTGATGGAGGACTTTTACAATATTTGGCAGGTGAGTTACTGTCAATAATAGCCGTTTTTGAGAGCGGAGCATAGAGCCTTAGAGACTATAGAAATGGCTCAAACTTGAGGATGTAACGGGAAAAGTGTCCAGAACTTTTTTGTGGTCGATGTAATTCACTCTATATTTTTTATGTAGATAGCTGCTCTTAGAAAATTTTGATAAAATCAACGGATTAGCTTGAAAAAAATAATTTTCGAGTCTCTGCAATTTTGGCTTACTAATTTTACTTGATTAAAATACCTTAGTTGCCTTTGCTTTTCTAATGTCATTTTGGCATTTGGAGAATTTATTCTCAAAACTGTCAGTTTTTACTTTGCTTTCCGTAAAAATTTTATAAAATTATGGCTCAAAATTTCACTAACACTGAAATGGTTAATATCTCGGTAAAACACGAATAATGAAAACAATAGAAATGGGGAAACGATGTGATTATTTAGGAAAAACAAATGCTAAATTAAAAGAAACAACAAAACTTTTTGGGAAATCGCTAAGGCATCAATTGTGCGAAATGTTGTACATTTTCCTGAATACACAAATTAATTCGTTTCAAGAAATTGGATTGAACTCTGGCTAGTACTTCAGGATCATTCTTCAATAAATCCGCTTCATGATTAATTCGTTGCAACAATTCAACTCATGTTTACTGGAGCTGCATAAACTTTCGACTTCAAAGCGCCCCATAGAAAGAAGTCGCAGGGCGTCAGATCAGGGGAGCGGGCCGGCCAGTTCACTGGTGCATCGTGTCCTCTACCTATCCAGCGATCTGGATATTCCACATTCAAATGTCGCCTCACAGCTAATGTGAAATGATGAGGTGCACCATCATGGATAAACCAGGCCACGACGAATGTGTAAGGGCAAGTCTTCCAACAGTTCAAGTAGCCTTTGTTCCAAAAAGTTCAAGTAGTTCTCCCCGTTCAATCGATCGGGTATAACGGTAGGGCCAATAATAAAGTTATCCACTATTCCAACCCAAACATTTATTTTAGTTTGATTCTGAAAATATGTAACTTCCGTTTCATGAGGATTTTCATCAGCATAGAAATGTTCATTATGGAGGTTAAAAAGACCACATCTCGTGAAAGTATCTTCGTCCGTGAACAGAATTCTTCTACAAAAATTGGGGTTTGCGTTTTGTCTTTGGACAATAAGCCGACAGAAATCTAGCCGATGACCTGGATCCAAGGGCAATAAGTCGTGAACTGTTTTAATATGATAGGGATACAACAGTTCTTATTTCAGTACATTATGAACTAATGATTTTGAGGCTCCAATACGAAGTCCCAAACGTAGTGTGCTTATCCCAGGTTCAGTTTCATCCGCTTCCAGTATCGCTTCTTCGAGCTCTAACGTCCTTCTTGTCCGTCTGCGTCGTTTCTCTGCGATTTGCTTCAAATTTGCCAGTTTCGCGAAGGTTTGCCGATTTGGAATTCTGCGATGCGGATATCTTCCCCTTCTCCGGCCATTGCAACGACAAAGTCCATAAATCAATAACATATCAACCATTTCAGTGTTGAAATTTTGAGCCATAATTTTATAAAATTTTTACGGAAAGCAAAGTAAAAACAGACAGTTTTGAGAATAAATTCTTCAAATGCCAAAATGACATTAGAAAAGCAAAGGCAACTAAGGTATTTTAATCAAGTAAAATTAGTAAGCCAAAATTGCAGACTCGAAAATTAATTTTTTCAAGCTAATCCGTTGATTTTATCGAAATTTTCTAAGAGTAAGAAAAGTTTTCAAATTAGATAAGCTATCTACATAAAATATCGAGTGAATTACATTGACCACAAAAAAGTTCTGGACCCTTTTCCCGTTACATCCTCAAGTTTGAGCCATTGCTATGGTCTCTAAGGCTCCGTGCTCCACTCTCAAAACTGGCCATTATTAACAGTAACTCACCTGCTAAATATTGTAAAAGTTCTTCATCACGTTCTCAAGTTATACCGAAAAAACAAAATTATTTTTGCAATTTTGAAGCCCTCTACCGGGTAAACAAGACACTTGAGGCAAAAGTAAAAAGGCTCATCAACTTTTTTTCGAATCAAAGAATCTTCGGTTTTATTTTGGCAACGCAGTTCGAGGACACCCTGTATAGATTAGTGGAGCTGTGATTACCCATTCATTTCTGAACTGTCTTACTTGAGTATATGTCAAAAACGTCAAAATCGATTCCCTTTTACCCCACTTAAGGTTAATCATAATATGAAATATCGAAGATTTCAAATTGTGTACATTTTGATAGGACTTGACAACAAAATTGAGGGTAAAACCAACCGACTTTCAGATGCTGTACTTTAATTTTTTTAATTAAATTCCCTTAATTCAGAAAAATCTCATCCATAAATCTGTAATTATAATGATCAGAATTTATTTAAACTGAGATGACCCTTCAGAAGATATATCCTAAGACTCTTGCTGATATTCCAAGAACATATCTATCACCTCGTAGCTATGACAGACAGCTTCACTATAATATACAGTATATATAACACTAATAAGTAAGTAAGTACGAAACTAGTAAAAATACTATGAAATTACTGAGGACCTTCCAGCTACCAAGTAGTCATCATCAGAGTTGCAAAGATGGCTCAATCAATAATTATTATTACCAACGATGATATTGTTATTGTAAAGGTTAACGTGTACACACTTTTTTATATCTTCTAACTAAACGAGAGGAAAACTATAATTTTTTATGGAATATCGTGGGTCAGCGCCGCAATGGAATATATGGAGATATAATTTATATTGATTTCATTCGACCATCTTCAAACGACTCCGAGTGAAGTTTTTTCGTTTGATTTGAACTGGTTTTCAAAAAGTTACTGTATATTGATTAAAGCGTAAACTTCTTTCAGGGGGCAAACACAGGGGTGAAACGTTCTCGCTGTCTATTCCAATCTAATCATCTAACAAATCTCGTTTCTGAACTGCATTCAAATGTTTAATACATAGAATAAGAGGAGGTACACTACTATGGTTTGCTGCAGCCGCTAGTAATTTAGTCGGACAGAAATACATTTTCTCAAACAAATCGATATATCGTGCATGTCAATAAATTCTTCAATAAGATTATTTTGAAAGAACATGTAAAATTGCAAGGCGAGTACTTTTTTTGAAAACCTTGATCGTTTTTATATCTATGGTTCCGGCGTGGTAGTGTAAAATAATTTAAAACTTTCTGAAGTTGTGGAATGAAAATTAAATTTGCACAAAAACTTGTAGCATGTAATTTTAAATAATTAATGCTGAAGTTCGTAACTTCAAGCTTTGATAATGCCACAGTGTGGTGAACAAATTTGTCAGCATTAATTATTTAAAATTAAATGATACAATATTTTGTGTAAATTTAAATTTTATTCTCCAACTTTAGAAAGATTGATTCTTTTTTATTAATATCTTCATCTTCAACAATACGAGGACAAGGTGAAAAGTTCCTGAAAAAAACAAGAAATAATTTTTTTCGTCAAAACTTATTTCATTTCTGAACATAATCTCCTTGTACCCCGATACACTTCTTCTAACGTTTTTCTAAATTTTCGATCCGTTCGAAAAAATACGATTCCAACAATCCTTCAAAAAGTTGTTTGTTTCAGCGATGACCTCATCCTAGGAGCCAAATCTATTTCCGCCCAGTCATATCTTCAACTTCAGAAATGAAAAAAATTGCAGGGGGTCAAATTTGGAGAAAGTGGTGGATGACGAACAAATTCGAGTCGCAATTCATGGAATTTTACCATTGCGACTGCGGACCTGTGCGTTATCCTGGTGGAATAGCACGTTTTCTTTGCCGCGGCCGCTTTCGCTTCAAATCGGCTTCGAATCGATTCAACAGCTCTGCATAATATACACCGGTGACCATTTTGCTCTTTTCAAGGTATTTCAAGGTATTTAAGGTGTGCATCCCAAAAAAACTGTCGCCATGAATTTGTTGGCCGAGAAACCCACTTTGGTCTTTTTCGGCTTCGATTCGCCAGGACAACTCCACTGTTTCGACTGTTCTTTGGTATCTGGTGTGTTGTGATGGACCCATGTTTCCTCTACGGTTACGAAACGGGGCAAAAACTCCTTCTTATCGAGCTTGAACATCGCCAAACACTCTCTTGAAGTTGTCACACGGTCGCGCTTGTTTGTCAATAAAGAGCAAATGCGGGAAAAACATCTTATTTTGGTTCAAAAAAAGTTGGTACCTACATTATTGTTTTTTTCATTTTTCTACAAGTTACGGAACTCGTAACATTGATCATTTCCGCATTTTGTTTATTAAGCTATTGCATAGCGCGGCGACCGAATCAAGAAATTCCGTAACGAAAATAAAACCTAACACCCCTCACTCCGCCTACCATGTAGCTCGGCCGAGCGTTTGCTTAACGTGTATGTATATGGTACGACTGTTCGAAGCTCGCACGGATCGAGACGAGCTGCTCCGAAATCGGACGAATACGTAAGCAGCTTTTTGTGAGAAAGTATATAGGTGTATAGGTATCTATCATATCTTTATAATGCCACACTCACCGCATGTGCGCCCCGTAAGTATACATGTAGGTATATATACTGTTGTAGATACTGTTCCAAAAGGTGGGGTAGCTATTTACCAAAATAATAATAATGTTACTAATATTATGACTCCGAATATTGAAATAAATATTGCACACGTTAGCGATGTTAATGTTAGGCGCTCATTTGTTGGAGATGTTTGTGCGTGCTTATGCAAACTTAGAAATGGCCTACACATAGTCATGGTAGCAATTAACATTTCTCCGAATCCAAAATTGAACGAGGTAGAGCATTTTATTCATCGCACTTTACAGGAGTACACTGAAGAAGGGTCGAAAATACTTGGTACAAATGGTAATAAATTTCCACTTATCTTGGCTGGCGATTTCAACATCAACTTCGCTGATAAAAAATCAGAGCGGTTGACAACTTTTCTTTCGGAAAAATTGAATTTGAAAATAAATGATCCACAAGAATCCACAACAAAATATGGAACCACCATTGACGCGGTATTTTCCCGATATTTAGAGGATATCAAGTCTCAAACTCATGTTTCTTATTTCAGTTACCATAAACCTATAGTTTCAATGATAAAAATTCCTGAATAACCTACATGTATTATAAGATAATAAAAATATTTTAAACGATATTAACTTCTCATTTATTCAATAAAAGAAAAAAATTTGTTTTCTTATCGGTCACCACGCTCAAAAAGTGTAACTTGAATTAATATCAAAGAAAAAGAAATACTGCATAAATAAAAAATAAATAAATAATTATAAGTTGATAAAAAATGCTATGCAATAGCTTTACCGCGGCAGTCCCCGAGTGCCACATTTTTATTTAAGTCTTTACTACCCCTTTTCACAAGGTTTCATCGAAATTCATTTTGTAGAACTGAAATAAGATATTTTGGTCATTTTAGCGCTTCGTTGAGTGGACTAAAGCTTGAGTTCTGTTTGCATTAAACTATTAGATTATCAGATCCCATTTCATAATTCTTGCTAGATCTTCATTAATTTATCACATCGACCTGCCTCCGTCTTGCATCTCTCGTTGTTTTCCGGCGGCATTCAAGCTATTACATATTTATAAGGTAAGATTTTTGTCATTGTCACATTCTATATCCGCTATCTTGAAAATATTATTGCAAGTGTGTACATGAAAATAATTATTACTTCTGGAGAACAAAAATTAAATATTAAATTCGGTGAAGCAGGTGATAATTAATTGACTCATGTCATTGCCGAAACATGTACTTCAAAAGGAATTTGTAAGCTAGCCCACTCAGAATGGTTTTCCAAAAACTGCTCTTATTTGGCTGGCTGGAACCATTGAATATAAACTACAGTAGACAGTTGTTTACAGGAAATTGAGAATCATCAACTAGTCACATTCTAAGCGGAGAGTATTATGAATACACATCTGGTTAAAATTGGAGGCAAACTCATTCTTTCCCGCACCTTTACGATTTTGGCGGCAACTTCGCTTTCGTACCATTATAGGCGATGCTGTATCCACATACAGTATCGGAAATAATTCTTCTGGGGTATAGACATAAATCTACACATGCAACAAGGTACGCAATGATATGATAATACCACATAAACAAGAGAGACGCACTGCTATGCGCCCCTCCTCTTACCCCACCCGAGGCGTTAACTGCGACTCGCACATTCACCCCACTGGTGCTGGTATGATACTGACGTCCTACGTTCTGAGCTGACCGACCTGAAATTGTAATGCTCTCTCTTCATTAGCAAGCTATTCTTTACGCTCTCATGAAGCCACCATACCCAAGATAAATAATTTCCGAACCTGTATATTAATATTCATTGCCTGGGACAAAAACTTGTGGAAAGTGTAATCACAAAAATTTCAAAAGACAACAATTTGCTCAATAGAATTCAACATTGTTGAAATTGTTGTGAAGATTGGCAAATACATCAAATATGTGATTCTTGGAACCATAATTATGTATAAACAGACCTTATCATTTCATAATAAACGTCCTCGAGCCGTATGAAAATATTTATTGAAATTATCTTCATATCCATCCTAATTAAATAACAGTGAGCTATGAACTCCCATATCAGTATTGGTATTCCCATCAGTATTACAAATATTGATAGGTTATCATGTTTACCACAAATATGGTAGGGTTTTTCTTCCCGATTTAACTAAGATACATTATTAGAAGATGATTTCACCTTTTTATCAATATCGGTATATTGCTCGGTAATGTTTTCTTTTAGTAAGCAGAATTTGAAGGTATAAGAATAATTGTTACAAAAATATTACACCGTCTCAGATTAAATATATCTAAACTGATTGTTATACCTCGACCCTCCGTAAACAATTGAAATAAGCTTTTATGCTGTACATTTGATCAATTAAAATAACAGGGCAGAAGATATATGTTTCATAAGAAGTTCTATTTGAAGAATCCAAACTTAGTATACCGTGGAAAAATGGTTTTCTCTAAGGTACCTAGTTATAGACTTTTAGATTGATCTTCTCGCTTGCTAAGAGTTAAGTAAATAAGTGGTAATATTTACATGAATACAATCAGTCAGTGACCATGCATTTTCTTTTCCCATCTTTTCTACTTGATCTTCCCTGTAACTTTTGATAGTTCGTGATCAACTATATGGAAATCCCACTTCAGGTAGATTGTTGATCTCAGGCATGTACAGGTTTGCCCCTTTAGTTCCTTCTTAGGAATTGTTACTTTCCTCATTATACGTTGTATAAGGGAAGTATTGTAAATGAACATTAATTAATTACATAATTGATTAATTACGTATAATTAAATACTTTTCCAACTGATTAACCATTTAATCTAGTATCTTCTAATAGCAAAATTCGGGCTATTTGACCATCTTCGGTGGTATAAATATCTCAGGCAAAAGGCGGTAATATTCATTAGACAAGAAAATATCTGACCGTATCTTCTTTAGGGTGGGAAGTAAATCAGTAGACTCCGTGTGCTGTACGATATCGCCACACGTTAAAAATCCCTACCCCTACTTGGAAAAAGTCAGGAATCGGCGAAACATCCGAGCTTGTTTGGAGACTGAAAAATCGGACTCAGAAAATGAAGATCATCAATTTTTTGTTCAATAAGGTAATCCATTATCATTCGTTCTATTCTAACATCAACAATTAGTCTTCGTTAAAGACCTCATACAAAAAAACTTTATTTTTGTAGCAAATTATCTCACCTACAAGTTAGTTATTCATGTTTTCTTTCGAAACGTTTACAGTTTACATATTTGCAAAATACTGTTTTCACGACATCACACATTATTTAGAATCCTAATATTAAAGCATATGCAAAAAGTCGGCATGCAAAATGTTTCGATGTTAAATGTTTTTTTTTCCTCGACTATCAATATCATGACAAGGATAATTCGATGTCTTATCACGCATTAATAAAGTATAAAAGAGTTCACACTGCGAATACACTATAACACTGTAAATAAGAAACTCTTACGCAATAAAAATATTCAGTGGTGGCTGGTACTAAAGGGCACAAAGGCTCATGCCCACCCAACCACGAAGATAAATACAGAAATAAATTCACATGTAATTCAGTGCATTATTTTATTCCGCACGACAGGCGGAATGCTAACGTTCAAAACTATGTTCCGGGGAACGTTCTGAAGTGTACCTTTTTCAAGTATGATTCGGCTGACTACGGTCATCTTCGCCTTAAGCGCTTATAACGTCGGTTTTGGACACAAATCATCGTGTCTCCAGTAAACGTCTTCATAGTGTACAGTGTGTGAATTCGATTCGAAGACGTGAAATCTGGAGTGCGTCTATTATCTATGATGGAAGTTAATTGTGTGCAAAATCTCGCTGTCATTTGAGGAAAAACTTTTAAATAAAATGAAAGGAAGACCTATTACTGATCTTCAAATAAGCTACACTTCCACAAGTAAAACCCGAAATTACAATAGAGTATTCAACAAGATTATCTATGAAAAATACGAGTGGATGTGTGGATGTCTAGTAACAAATACACTATTTTGTTTTATGTGCTTAATTTTTAAGAAAGAGGTTAGTGCGTGGAATAAACAAGGGTTGAATGATTTAAAACACATCGCAGAGAGGGCAAAGAAACAAGAAAATTCCGTTTCTCACATGGAAGCATGCATAGATTTTGGTGTTCTAGGCAAAGTGGACATACGTGAACAGGTAGTGATTATTTACGACATAAAATTAAGTACAATGAAGTTGTGGAAAAAAGTCGTCATATTTTGCGCCGGTTAATTATGTGTATACAATTTTACGGAGCCATGAATTGGCGTTACGAGGCCATGATGAGACATTGACGTCGGGAAATTCAGGTATTTATGTAGTCTTAATAAACTCTGCAGCTGAATTGGAAGTGTCTAAAGGCGTCTCAAAAACTATTCAGAACTAATTATTAGATGCAATGTTG
This sequence comes from Endomychus coccineus, assembly GCA_958510875.1. Taxonomy (NCBI): domain Eukaryota; kingdom Metazoa; phylum Arthropoda; class Insecta; order Coleoptera; family Endomychidae; genus Endomychus; species Endomychus coccineus. Next base: position 212,087,021 of record OY294067.1, read on the forward strand.
CAAATTTACAAGCAAAAAATATTAAAAGAAATTAAATCTGCAAATCTGCTTTGGAGGCCGATGAAACTTCAGACACTCTAATCATAGCGAATGGTTGTTATTATTTGATACGTGTTTTATGGGCAAATTTTTGACTTTTCTTAAGCCGGGTGGGCATAATGCTAATGTGTTAGCAAAAACATTGCTGAATGAATTGCAAACTATTATAAATTCTCCTTCTGGTTCTGATAACAATAAACTAATCGCTCAAAGTTACGATGAGGAGTCCCTGATGAGTGGTAAGACAAATGATGTCCAAGCCATTATCAAAAGAACATTTCCATATGCACATTATATTCACTGTTACGCGCATCAATTTAATTTAATTATTGAACGAGCGGCACAGTGCAATAAAAAAGTAACAATTTTCTTTGCAAATTTGCAGTCATTTTTAAGCTTTTTTTGACCAAAATTCTAACGGGTTTGAACTGAAAGGGCCGCACGCACGCTCATATACTATACATAGACACATACATTATTATGATAATTATCGTGAATATCGAATTCTATGACACAAACGTAAATTCTATAATAATATACCGGAATATCAAAAATTATCTTGGTCAAGATTGGTTGTGGAATCTAAAACGTGTGTCTTACTTTACGATTGAAATAATTATGTCACTGTCACACTGACATCATCAATAACCTACAAATTTCATACCTATTTATTTCTGTTGTGAAACAATAATGAACTACAAATTATGAAATAACGGTTTTAGTAACAAGAAAAACTAAATTACAGTAATTGTTGGAAATGTCCCCCGTTTTGTTCGATGCACAAGTTGATGTGCATCCTCATGCTGTGAAAACCGTTTTGCAGCATTTCTGGCGTTATGGTTGCACATTGCTGAACTATTCTTTGTTGAAGTTCTTTCAAATTATTTACCGGAGTCATTGACAACTTCTTCTGTACGAACTCTTGGTCTACCAGCACCTTTTTTATGAGTCACACAACCAGTTTCGCGAAACACTTCAACACAATTTGTAAGGCACGCATAAAAATTATCCGGTAATATTGCCACGTTTGTGAAGTGCTCTCGAAAATTGTCCAAACACAAACGTTGACTGTATTGCTAATTTCCATTAACTAGCGCACCCGTTCGAAAATAGGCTTCAATCATGAAAATTTTGTGCTGTGTGGTAAGAGGCATGATTCAAAAACTGGATCAGAAAATTTCAGCACAATGACTTAACAGATTCTGACACAACAAAACATATTCAAAAATCGCAAGTAAGACACACGTTTTACATTCCACAACCACCCTTGACCAAGACTATTAAATGGAGCTATTTTATAATTAATTAGTGTATCTGAATCCGCGGAAATATAGACATTTGTTTGATAGTTTTCTGCATATATCGAATTCCATGTGGTGACCATCTTTGATAATGTTAATGTCAAGGAAAGGAAGCTCGTTACCTGTTTTTTTGTTAAAATTCGGGAAATCCTTAAATAGTTCGCAAAGTGGCCAAAAAAACCCACTCGGGGGGTTTTCGAGGTCGCTGATCAAGATTCCGACGTCAGATTTTACATTTGACTATTTACTGGGAAGTAATTGGCCAATTATTGCCCAAAAAATGGGGCAAATCGACAAATAGTTCGTAAAGTGGCCATTAAATCTCACTCGGGGTTTTCGAGGTCGCTGATCGAGATTCTGAAGTCAGATTTTACATTTGACTATTTCCTGGGGAGTAATTGGCCAACTATTGCCCCAATAATGGGGCATATTTTCAAAAACTTTGAAAATGTCAAGATCAAGATTCCGACTTCAGATTTTACATTTACCACTTTCTGGAGGATGAAAGACCAATTATTGCTGAAAAATGGCAAATTTTCAATTGCAAATAATTAATTAATAATTTTGTTACACAGGCTCAACTCTCATTAACACCAAAAAAACACAAGATATATATTATTATAAAATACTTGAGTAAAATCTTTTTATATTTAAAGAAAATTTGTTATATTTAAAGGAACAAATAACATAATATTAACACTTCAAAGTCTTATAACAACACACGTGCATCCATGTGGATCAACGTTTTTTTAAGCGTCTGCAGACGACATACATAATGTACAATAATATATATTGTATATAATAATTTTTCATCTTTATTTGCGTTTTAAATATTATTATATACTATTAAGATGCTGATGTAAATGATTGTGAAACATTTGACAAATATTATTTTGAGTTAATCTAATAAAATGAAAGAAAAATAATAGATGTTTATTAGTATTTTCAATTAGAAATTGGTCATTTTTCAGTCAATAATTGGCCAATTACTCCCCAGGAAATAGTGGAATATAAAATCTGACTTCGAAATCTTGATCAGCGCCCTCGAAAACCCCCGAGTGGGATTTTTTGGCCACTTTGCGAACCATTTGTCGATTGGCCCCATTTTTGGGGCAATAATTGGCCAATTACTCCCCCAGGAAGTGGTCAAATGTAAAATCTGACGTCGGAATCTTGATCAGCGACCTCGAAAACCCCCGAGTGGGATTTTTTGGCCACTTTGCGAACTATTTAAGGATTTCCCGAATTTTACCAAAAATTGGACATGAAAATTGGCCAATTTATGCTCCCGAAGCAAGAGAACGTCCTAGCGGCAATATGTTATATTGTTCAAATGATCTATTTGCCCTCCCGAACAGTTTGCAAAAAACCGCATCTCATTTGGTTGAGTTCGGAAAATTTCCTGGGTTGGCAAAAAAAATCGTCTAATTTGACCGGACTATCTACAGTGAATTTTAAAAACACTTCACAACATTTCTCAACGAAGTTTATCACTCTTGATACACAGTAATCACACATATATAGGTAACTTAGAATATGAATTCAGATTTATCTCCAGCTGAAGGTAATCCCTCATTTATGCTACTAATTACAAGTAGTATTTAGACGGTATTTAGTTTACTTTGATGATGGCTACGTTGTACCTGAAAGGTATTCAGTACTCTAACAGTATTTTTAGTAGATAAGGGTGATTGTTCCTTGTGGCATAGTGTATCCACAGTGTGAACTGTTTTACATTTCATTATATAACTATTGTTAATGAACGTATTATAATAGTTAATTAGTAACATAAATGTTAGAAAAACTGTAGATTCTCAATAAATAAACCTACAACTTAAATACGTTGAATCATCAACTTCGGTTCAGTTGGAAATATTCCCAGTTGCAAATTTTGTATAAAACTCAAATATTACTGTCTGATAATATAAAATTGTGCCTTTCAATCAAATATATTAATCATTCGTTAGGCTCGTGCCTTGTTACGACATATTTAGGAGAGTGGTATAACGTTGTACACCATTTTAGTTTTACTGTCAGAGATCTAATTTTGATATAATTTTTACATCCATTCGTATGTTTTTATGGCACACATTTTCAAAATTTATTGCATACAATTTATAGTATTACCAAATAACATGTTTAATGTACACTTTGAGAATGAAATATATATTTCTTATAAAATAAAACACAAACATAACTTATAAGAGAAAACATAATTTTTTACAAAAATGGATTATTATTAAACTAGCTAAGCAGCATTTTTTTTGTACTAACACTGTACAGTTATCCATCATCTGATCTATGCTTGCATATCTTTCGCATGTTACACAACACAACCCAAACGTTGATCATCAATTGGGTACTCTTATTCAGTTAATAATAAAGGGGGCCAGGCGGAATTCCACCTGCCGTTCTCGAGGAATGTGTGCCAGTTTTCTGCAGGTTGTTTACCGTTTCATACAAACTTGATGTGTTTCCTTCCAGCTGGAAGACAGCTAAAAAAGGAAAGAAGACCCTTCCCAATAATTATAGACCCATTGCATTATTATCTGTGATCTCTAAAGTGATGGAGAGCTCATCCAATTCCTAGAGAGCTCTAAAATCGTTAAGAGCGGCAATGTGGTTTTCGTCATCAGAGATCAATAGGAGACGTAAGACATGTATGGCAGAAGTCTATTGAAAAACATGGGGAATCTATGGCTTTATCATTGGATATCTCCAAAGCATTTGACCGAGTGTGGCACCAACGCCGTTTTGGGAAACTTCCGTCATATGGTTAGTCGCTTCAATTTTGTCGCTTACTACCGAGTTTTCTCGCAGATAGATCAGTACAGGTGGTGGTTGACGGAGTATCCTCCGATACAATGGCTATTATTACTGGGACTTGGCACCAACTTTGTTTCTGCTCCACATAAACGACCTGCTGCAAGTGACCACCTGTCCCGTTTACAGCTTTGCAGATGATGGTACACTTCATAGCGCTTTCTCTTCTAGAGCCCCTGTACCGTCTAATGAAGCCAGAGGAGCAAGACAGAGACATGTTGACGCAATTAAAGGAGATCTGACAAAGATTTTGAAATGTCGATCTCATAATCTAGTAGAGTTTAATGCAACTAAAACTCAAGCTTGCGTCTTATACAGGAGGGCGGCTCCCACAATCCCTAATATGATGATGTCAGGTACAGCTGAAGTCTTCTATAACAATGCTCGGGATCACCACCATGGGACGATCATGTGAGGTCTATTGCGAAAACCGCTTCACAAAAACTTGGTTTTCTATTCCGTGCCAAAGCTGACTCTCCCAACATTCCACCTCTGGTTCACACAATGTTCTTCGAACATTATAGGTTTCCCTCTCGTGCAGTTAAGTATATAAAAAAAGTTGACAGCTCGTCAAACCATTTTTTTCAGCATACCATTGATTAAAAATTTAACTAATAATAACCCAAACACAATAAAACACTGCAAATAAGATGCTTCGGTTGAACAGAAAACTGTAATGTAATTAGGCGCGCGGTCTCCTGGTTAAAACGTTCTGTAGTGAAAACAACTCTTCTGTCAGCTGTGACAAGAGGCACGGCCCATCACATCACGTCAACTGTGACAAACATGCTGATAAGGTGAAGATTCATTATTGACAGCTATTTAGAAGATTACATAGATTAACACTGTTTAAAGAGGGATAGTCTACTATCGTAGATCACGCGCCTAACGAAAAGGTTAACAATTTCTGATTTTGATTCTTTTTAAATGTTCCCTGAACGTCGCGCGATGATATTGTCTATCGATGGATAATTTCCAAGATTTGTTCTACATCTAAATGAGAAAAATATATGTTATCCAATGTCTAAAAGTGAAAGTTCCAAATGTTGAAATTAGACGATAATGAATTCCAGTCACATCATAAAAATTAAATATAAGTGTTAAGAGTGTAATTTTATTTTTTCAGAGCCTATAATTTATTGGAGAAAAATGATCACATCGATATAGGATTATACATATAGTACAGTTGTTGGTTACATTTTAAGTTTTGTTATAACTTCGGGGATTTATTATTATATTTAAAATTTATCATTTCTATTTATTTATTTTATCATGCAATCATACCTATGCGCTGTTCGCCGATTCAATGACATGACATCCTACTTGGTTATTTTTACACCAATTCACATCAACAATTTTCTTAAATAAACTCCGCGCTCTCTTGTTATTACCAAGAGTTGGCAACATATTACAGAGTTGCCGATTTATTAAATTGACGTGACAGTTCATAATTCGGTGTGAATCTAAATTTTGATAAAATCAAACTTCAGAAGTACAGAAACAGGATATATATATACATTCTCAAAAATACTTCCTTTTCCGTCATTCAATACCAAAATATATATTTCAATGGATTCGATGGAAGCAAAACCAGTAAGTAGGTACTTTATTTTTCTTCACACATATGATAAACACTACTACAGTTTGTGAATTACATTTAAAATTACAAATAATTCGTACTGTTTGATATAATAAGTGAAGAACTCATTTGTTTGTAACAAAGTTTATTGTATCAAATGGAAAATTGTATTCAAAAACCACGAAAATCTGCTCAATCTGACAACAATGGCTGATCTTGATCAATAACGTCATATCATTGTGCCAGCGAACAAGTCAAATCTAAACAGTGACTAATTCTTTTTCGCAGGCAGAGGATGAGGAGGTATGTTGAACTTATGGAAGAGGAATATTGATGTATGATTTATGTGATAATTGATAATTGGAATAATTATCAATTAACTGACGATATTCCTCCTTGACCATCTACGGGGGGGGGGGGGGGGGGTATTGGCGTAACGCTTACAAGTCTCCAGGTATGGACGGTGTTTTCCCTACCCTCATACGGAAATGAATCAGGGCGATCACCCTAACACTCATGAGAATTTATAGGAGTAGCCTAGTTCTAGGATACCTTTACCCCCCACATCTGTCTAAGAATGAAGGTGGTATTCATACCAAAAGTGGATAATTGAAACCCCACTCTGCCTAAGTCCTGTCACTCATGAGAATTTATAGGAGTAGCCTAGTTTTAGGATACCTTTACCCCCCACATCTGGCTAAGAATGAAGGTGGTATTCATACCAAAAGTGGATAATTGAAACCCCACTCTGCCTAAGTCCTGTAAACCCGGGGGTTCAATAGTTCTTTAAGGGTGCAGTAAGAAGAACACCCCTAATGATCTAATTTCGACTGAAATTAAGGAATTAGAGAGCTCGACTAGATTAATACGATTCATTTTGTTTTAAAATAATTACTCTATTCTAACATTTAAATCGAACTCTGGATCGGAATTTATCAAAATAATATCTTAAAATAACTAAGAAGCTAAGAATGATTATATAGAACAAATTTCCGTTCCCACTTGCTTTTATCCGCAGCATAGGTACTGTGAATTAAATTTTTTTCAATTCATAAAATAGTAGTCCAGGATTCTACACATTTACATTATTATGTTAACAGATGTAATATGCAAGAGTAAATACTTTGAGAATGAGAATATGACACTGTGGAGATATGTTTTGGTATTACAATTTAAAGTGAATTACAAATAGATTACATTATGTCAACATTAGCATTCACATTTCCCGATGCAGAATCAAAAGTGTCGCCGTGAAATTGGTTTTATTGCTTTAGTATTCTTGGAGATTTTACATTCAATGGAATAAATTGTGCTGGCTCTGAACTTATCATAATTTTGCATTGTTTTCTAAGGAAACAGAATATGTTGATGAAATCTGTTTCAAATTTGTATAAGCAACCTTAGTTTTTCAGTGATCAGTAATTTGAGTTCAGGTAGAATGACATTTGGAAATTCAGAAGATACAAAAATGTATGTATAATTAATAATCAAAGTCATATACCACTTTGTAAAAGGAATTAAAACTCCATACTATATTCAACTGGACAGAAATCACAGTACTCGATATGAAAATTTGTGATTCTAAGTGAATAGTATTGTTACGGTTAATGCCCTATGGTAAATATCACAACACAATAGTATTTGTTTCATTAATAGGTATTATCAATACACTAGAAAAACACAGATCAATCATTTTTCATTATCCTAATTAGTTTTTCACAAAATTTACTTGTGAAAGCCCATATTAAATATATTACATAATCAACTAGGTAGTTCAAAAATTTCTAACTGGATATTCATAGATTCTTATCTTATCCATATTGGCCACTCTACTACATTACAGTTTTTCATCATAAAGTTTACCAGAATATTTAGCAAGCATTGGTAAAAATAAAATTCTGATAATGACTGATGATTCGAGGTAAAAAAGAAATTACAGGAAGGATGTTCATCATATTGTTCATTTTATCTGAAAAATGTCGTTTCTATAACCAGAATTTTTCATTTTCAATGAACAATGGAGTATTAGCAGATTTAATATTATTTAAATTTTCAGTAATTCAGTTTCAAGTTATAGTTAGTATAAGGAAACTTCAAATTCTTCATTAGCATTCTCTCAACTAGTATTCTCTTCATAGAATACATATTTTTTGTTTTTAGTTTTTCAATGATGATAGTTTCCCTGATAAAGCAGTCTTTTTTTCCTCTACCTTCATTTAAATTAAATTGTTTCGATAAGTATTAATATTTTGGAACATATCATAGTAAGGAGTCATTGCATTGGTTTTTATACATAAAATTTACTTTTCAGAAGTCAGTTATGAAAATAGATATGGTAAATCTTGACCATGTGTCTTCAGGACATTTAAAAATCTAACAAGATAAGCTATCTAACTATTGGAATCCCTTATGAAGACCTCCAAATTTAGATTCATTTTCTTGCCTTCTAAATTATGTACCTATCAACTTTTTCAAATATCAAATCTTTCTCAAGGATGAACATAACAGTATAATTGATATAAAACATCTACTGAAGTGTTTCACTGTGCAAATACATTAGCACAAAAATTTTACATACTAGTATCCTTATTCACCATATTAATCAATAGAACTCATTACCTTTTTCCACACAAGCTAATCTGATGAGTTACTTTTCCTTATTCATCACTAATAACCATAAATTTCCGTCAGCTCTACAATGTAGTCTGTCTGTATGAATGTGCTATATCTGATACATTCACAATGCTCATTCGATCATTTACTTTCCTACTATACTTACAATTAAAAAAGGTAATTGCATGATCGACATTAAGGATATCAGATGTTGAAACAAATAAGGATATCCAAGTCAGGATGAATGAGTTAACATTGTTTAAATGTTCATGTTTCTTACCTGTTCAAAATTAATTGTTTTTCAATATAAATAATAATATCATGGCACATCAAAATAATGTATGTCGTTTTACTTCCTTTTTTCCTAATAGTGGTACCTATATTATAAGGTACTTACATTTTCTGAAATATATTCATCAACTTTCGGATCTTTGTAATGAATTCTTGAAATATCCGTAAGATCTAAATCATATTTCCTAAGATTACTAGAGTCCCAACTTTTATTCTCATTTGTCATTGTTTTTTTTTCTCAGGCACAATATGATAATTTATATGAACGGACCACAAACACGACTTCGGCTAGTATGATATTGACTAACTCTTCCAAACATTATATTTGAAAAACATTTCATAAAATAAAGATATTATTATGGAAGTGGAAGTGCAAGGTTCATGAAAGTACGGAGAAACATAAACAAACACTTATATCTTATATAGGTTAGGTAATATCAAGTTCATAGATTCAACATGTTATAGTATACCCATAATTATTATTAGATATATGGTATACCAGAATAATACACAATATTATCTATGTCTTAGAAAGAATAATAATTATCACAAGAATTAGTAGCAAGGTAGCAGGCCTCATCGTCTTATACCGGGATATCAAAAATTATCTTGGTCAAGGGTGGTTGTGGAATCTAAAACGTGTGTCCTACTTTACGTTTGAAATAATTATGTCACTGTCACACTGACATCATCAATAACCTACAAATTTCATACCTATTTATTTCGGTTGTAAAACAATAATGAACTACAAATTATGAAATAATTATGTGAACTTTGAACCTTTTCAGAGGTCGTGATAGCCACAATTCGGGTCAAAAACTGTTTTGAAATAGTTAATTTTCCGTAAATCGAATGACGTTCACGTGAGAAGCCCGTAGCACGCGAGTTAGAAAAGTGCAAACTGGTTGTACGGTTGTACCTAATACTGCTTTACGACGACTTTTCGCGTGCCGTTTTCGCTCCATGTAGTTAGATTTAGTATCGGACCGTGCCCGACGGCCCTTCTTTTTTCAATAAATGTCCATTAAATAGGAAAATTTAATTAAAACAGTTTGAGCTATTCTCAGATCTCAGCTACGCGCGTCTAACATGCGACGTACCAAAGGGAATTTTCTCGCGACTCAAATATATACACGAAGCGGGTAAAAGCTAGCGACCCATAGCCAAAAACACTTTATTACAGCTGGCGCTGGTCGCACGGGGCAAGAAACGGCCCCAAATTAACAAGACCGAGGTAAAATGTATAAACTCTAATTTACGCGCAGCGAGCTCCTCGAGGCATATGTCAAAAGGATTTCGTTCGTAGCTAATTACATAGGACATCTGGCGTTCATGCAACTATGTTTTTAGATAATTCGAACCTTCTTATTTCGATAGGCCACGTGAAAATCCCGGAGTCCAAAGCGCTAAAGACTTCTGAGTGTTACAATATTCGAATAAAATTGAGAAATTTCGCACTTTTAGAAACTCCAAATTAATTATTTCAAACGTAAAGTAAGACACACGTTTTAGATTCCACAACCACCCTTGACCGAGATAATTTTTGATATCCCGGTATATCTAGAAAGAAATAATTGTTCTGTGATGAAAATAGTTTCTAGTTCTCACCTTCGTTCCATATTGAAGTTACGTCAGCAAGCTTTGTAAAAGAAGTTGAAATGCCGGAAGACCGAAACCGAACTTGAGATAAAGAACTATTTCTATAATTTCTAAGATACAGAACAACAAACTATACTATAAAGTAGAAAATGCCTTCTTTATTGTAGAAGGAGGAAACCAACGGTAATTCAGAGTGCAGTGACATTATACTAGAGTCATAAGCTCCGCTTATCCGCCATGTTGCAGCAAAATTTGGAAAAAGGTTATAGTTCAGGCATTTAAGGAAAAAATCGACGGTTTTTGTCCAAATTTCGACGAGGTCTTATTTTGGTCCATTCTTATGTATTTTGACGTGCTGAACACGATGGTGTAATTTAAGTTTGAATTAACCCTTTGCTCGAAAAACTATGTCCATTTTTTGGACGAAAAATGGCCATTCCTCGATTTTTTGCGTTTTGGCACAAAACTATGGGTTGTATGAAATAATGTTAGAATCAAAAGTTATTGGAAAATTAATACGCGATTTTTTGGCGATCCGTATTCAGCGAAATTCAGACGAAATACTTATATTATCGGTCTAATGCTAAAATCATTCGAAAGATTTCATTATAGGCTATTGAAGCATCTCGATTTCGCGACGCGCGCGCGCTCTCACGGCGCTGGCGCGCAACAGTTACAGTCAAGTGGGCGGTAAATACTATGTTTGACAGCAGAATTGCAGCTTTCTGTTTCTTTGGTTATTTAAAATCTAAAAGTGCAAACGTGTTGCAAAGTTTTAGAAATGATGCACGTTACAATAAAGAATCACTTTCAAGCCGTGAAGCTTGATTCTTTTCGTAAAAAGTCCATCAAAAAAGGGTCTAAGCTCATGAGAAGTTTTCATGTCAGTAATGTAATTGAGGAACGCAACGAATATGGAATTAGGATAAGTGGAACAGTTGTTCCTGAGACACCTGGTGCAACAAGTACTCGAGAAATGAAAAATGTGTACTACCCAAAAATCGAAATAATAATGAACTACCGTTTAATTTCCTAATTCTTGTTTTTGACATATATCAATTTTGTTATAAAACGATAAATAATGTACATACAAAAATCGAAATTCAAAATTGAATTGTTTTCGCGCAGGTTAATGATGATAGATCGATTAGAACTACCGAATGTTCGTGTAAAGCTTTTTGCAAACATGCAGCTGGAGTTTGCGTTTACGTAAATACGGAAAACACTTGTTGTTGCAGTGCGTTGCTATTTTCAGAGGCTACATCAGTATGAAGGAACAATTTTAATCACGATTCACTATTTTATAAAATGCATTAAAAAATGTCGGGTTGTATGCGTTTTGACGTGGATCGTTGGATTTTTTTCCGTTCTCAAAATGCAAGCTACATATCAGGGAAGTTTTTGACGGCTCCCACAGTTTATCACCTTTACTACAAATAATTTTTTGTTACGAATAGTTCATCGCAAGTCGTTAAAAACATACTTGACATACCTCTGTCGACGCACGGCAACTATCCATCGTTGACGGCGCTCTCTTTCCCACGGTTGTCCAGGAAATCTATAATAACAGATTTCCGGGACGGAATATCCTCGCGACATGCACCCAACGACACAACAATTACTCCCACAATTTTTTGGGGGGCAATTTGACAATGATATTAAATTAAAAACAATCAAAATATACACTCGCTCTCATTTGACAGAACGGCTGAGCGAGATTGACTGTAGCTAACGACGCTGTTGCCGCGTGGCGGCGCCACAAGAGATACTTCAATAGCGTCTGCACCTATTACTCAAAATGCAAGTATTTTGGTTCGAAGGAAAAGCTTTGGCGCCATTTTGAAAATTTTGGACCATCGAAAAATCCAATTTTTTCGAGGTTAGAAATTTTTCAAGAGATCCAAATTGTAGATTCTATTAGAAGTTTTCATAACGAGTATTTTAAGTTCAAGCAGATCGAGTTAGTTTGAGTAGAAGCTATCCTAATAAATGTGTTTGGGCCTCTAGAGGGCCCAATTTTGGACCTATCAACAAAAACCTTTGATCAAATTACAGAGACATACTATTCAATTCTCAAACAGCGTACGGTGATTCCTTCACAATTCCAAGTTAGAACGAGTTTCATCATAAAAAACTAGCGCGGAATTTCATTTAGCGGCAATAAGCGAGCGTCGGTAAATGCACCTGAAGGCTTATAATCGTGTTGTTTGAATCTGTGAGTGTACATAGACGTGTGAGCGTAAAATGGTTTCCCAATCCGAACTCGTACCTACCAAATATGTCAATATCATTGATTTGCATCAATTATTCTTGCTCATTTTTCTCTATAGGTAATTAGACAAAACATCATTTTTCAGACGCAAAAAGATTGATTGGACGTAAATGCGATGATCCAATGCTACAACAGGATATAAAACACTGGTCTTTCGAAATTATAAACGACAATGGTAAGCCGAAAATAAAGGTAACTTATAAGCGAGAGACAAAAACCTTCTACCCCGAAGAAATATCTTCAATTGTTCTAGGAAAAACAGCTTATCAATCTGAACTGCACGATGTACCGATGATACATATATACCTTGACACGTTTACATACACTCACACATACACTCAAAACGATTATGATCCTTCAGGTGCATTTTAAAATATTCAAAAATATATAATTTTGCGCGCGGAATCTATTCATACTAAATGAAATTTCGCGCTAGTTTTTTATGATGAGATTTGTTATAACTTGGAATTGTGAACGAATCGCCGTACGCTGTTTAAAACTTAAATAGCGATGTATGTCTCTGTGATTAGATCCAAGGTTTTTATCGATAGGCCCAAAATTGAGCCCTCTAGAAGTTCAAACACATTTACTAGGATAGCTCCACTTGTACTCAATCCAAATCAATTTGCTCAAACTTAAAATATACTCGTTATGAAAATCTCTAATAGAACCTACAATTTTCTAACCTCAAAAAATTTGGATTTTTCGGTGGTCCAAAATTTTCAAAATGGCGCCAAAATTATGTCTGGACCAAAATGCTTGAGTTTTGGATATTTGGTGCAGAATAATAAAATCTTTCGAATGATTTTAGTTTTAGATCGATAATATAAGTATTTCGTCTGAAATTCCCAAAATGCGGATTTTTCAAAATGGCCGATTTTGGCGGCAAAAAATTAAGTAGGTCAAAATACCAAAAACCAGTGAAAAGAGAAATAAAATCTTTTCACCTGAAAAGAATATGAAAAAACAAAAACTGACATATATACTCAATTTTTCAATATGCAAAAACACACTAAAAGGGTCCTATCTTCCTCGAATCGACTTCGGACTGGAGCCACAAATCGTGTATCAATTCTTTCAACCACTTTTGTTTCAATATTTTTCCATACAACCCATAGTTTTGGCTCAAAACGCAAAATTGGCCATTTTTGGGTCCAAAAAATGACCAGCTTTTCGAGCACAGGATTAATATAAATTTAAACTACACCATCGTATTCAGCGAGTCAAAATACATAAAAATAGATCAAAATTAGACCTTGCCGAAATTCGGACAAGAAAATTCCTTAAATGCCTGGACTACTATAGTATATTAGTCCAGGCATTTAAGGAGGAAAATCAACGATTTTTATCCGAATTTCGGCGAGGTCTAATTTTTATGTGTTCTTATGTACTTTGACATGCGGAACACGATGGTGTAGTTTAAATTTGGATTAACCCTGTGCTCGAAAAACTATGGCCACTTTTTGGACCCAAAACTGGCTATTTTTTGCGTTTTGAGACAAAACTATGGGTTGTATGAAAAAATGTTTAAGCTAAAATTAATACGCGATTTTTGGCTCTGGTCTCAAGTCAATTCGAGATTGTGGGCCCAAGATAGGGCCCATTTAGTGTGTTTTCTAGCACATTGAAAAATTGAGTATATGTCAGAGTTTTTGTTTTTTTCATATTCTGTTTCGGTGAAAAGATAGTGATAACAGCCTACAAGTTACAGATTGAGAAATACGTTTTTCATCTCGTAACTTACCGTCTTCATCGCCCCGCTCTAAAGTTCACTAGTTGCACTATTTGCTTAAATAAAATAATACTTGACTTCATTTTTAGTTTTTTTAATGTGATATATATATATAAAGAAGTTATCAAAAAATATGTATTAGCTTTTACTCCTCCCGCTTTCTTGTACCCTGAAAAAACATCAAACAGTTACCGCACGGAACATCAGAAACGTTTGTAAAACTTTCCGATATATTGCATCTTTTAAATACAACGCTCCTAAAAAGAAGGAATGCTTCTGAGCTACCAAGTGGTGTCGGTGCTTAGTTCTAGTTTAGGATATTAAAAGAGTGGACGTCACAATTACATTATTCTTTGAATATCGCGAATGAGTACTATTATTTCAACCTATAATCGAATGTTTTCATTCTAATATATACATAAATATGTAGTTAGTTGTCAAGCTATTAGTTAATGTTCAAATTTCCTCATCTACAATGCAAAAATTGATATCATATTAAACTTCAAGTTGGAACGAAAATAATATGGATGTGTCATGTGCAAATGTAAGGGTGTAATACAAATTAAAGCGATTCTTGTGAATACGTACTTGGTTGAGAGGCTCAATTTCACAATTGGAGACTATAGTGCATTTCATATTTTGCTGGTCAGTAGAAATTACTGTTTCGTTTTTGCGATGTGGAACTGAAATATGTCGAAACGTACTTACTACAGTTGTAGATTGGAACAACTTTTCAAGAGAATCAGGTGAGCGTTCATAAAAGGGAGAACTGCACTGCCTACATTGCTAAAGCCGGATGATAGGTTGAAATAGACGAAAGTAGGTACTCACGAAGGAAAAATAATAATGAACGAAAAATATTACCTCAACAGTGAGGGTATATGGAGAGATAAAAAAATGCTTCGCAGTTTAGTTTTCTAATCGGTTGGCACCCGGCAGATACTAATACGTAGCAATATTAAACCAGGATAAACAATCAGGTCTGGTTACTCGAAAATTTACAACTTATTCAAAGAGGGACATGATATGAACATCACGACGGTTGAACGTAAACAAATTTTTGTTGATCCTATTACTCTGGCTAATACTCAATGTATTATGGGGCTTCATTAAATTAAGAAACAAAAGAAGATGGGCAAAAAGGAACTTTAGCAATTCGTATCTGTCCGAGTCTTATGAGTAACCAAATTAGAAGATAGCACCCGTTTGATGTCAGCTTGGAAGACATTGCTGACTTAAACAAGTATTTGTGATTTATTGTCTATTAAATCACTGTAAGCAGTAACACTACTAGCGTTACAGTCGACCTACGAGAGATATGAGATTGACCAATACCGATTTTTTTAGATAGAAGCAAATACATACTTAATGTACATTCATCCTTTTTACACAATTAAATCAATTTATCCTCTCCTATGAGTTCAATTTATTTATTTTAAATTTTTAGTCATCAGCAGGTGTACGGGATGTATATAACTTTATGTAAGCCTAGTATCTTTTTCAACTGTTTGATTGGTCCTATATCGTGTTGAATAATAATTGATAATAGTCCAGCCTAGTTCCTTGATTACATGGTATTTACCGAAGTTACCAACCTGGACTTGATTTAAGATGTACCATTTTTTCCCAACCGAGTATATTTGATATGTGCTTTGTAGTTGTTTTGTGGTCGTTGCTACTATTGACAAATCTTAGTTTGAAGCTTTTCGTAGTTCCTCAAAGCATAGAACAACTATCCCCAAAGTCCCAAACATATAAATTCAAATTCCGTATTGCATTACTCCTGTTTTATACACATCGTGCTCACATTGAACGTTGAACAGTAAAATTTATAGGTAAATTAAGTGTGGAAGTATTTAAAAATAGTGAGTGAATTTATCACAATTATAAACAATTTTGTCCATTTACAATATTGGCAAAAATGTACAAGCAAGCGTTTTGAAAGAAATCGCCTGAAGTATTTAGAGATACCAGGAAGCTCAGTACTACCCTCTGAGAGAATATTTTCTGAGGCAGTCAAATAATGACTAGAGACAGCAAAGATAATGTATATTTGTAATATTTTTTGGTATTAGCGACCAATGTTGATTCTTGTTTTCTTTCAGTTCATTTGGCCAGCTGATTCGAGATTTGCATTACAACTGAAATAACATAAATTCAAAACTACTGTCAATTTCTGTTTATTTTTCAAAACAATCAATAGTTACCGACAGTTTTTTTTTAACTATCGAAACTCTCGATAGTTGAAACTATCGATGTTTAGCTAACACTTGCTTCGAGTCCGGCGCTCCGGTCACGGTGTATGTAGTTAAGTAATAACGAAAACATGTTTAAGCAATATATTTTTATTTGGACAATATATACAATATAGAACATACTAGTAAATAGGAATGTACATAACATAAGTAGTCCAACTTGGGAAAACTAAAGGTGTCACCTTTCACTAGCATATTGAGTTAATCCTTTCTTAATAACTTCTCCAGTAATACCATTTTCAACAATTATGGAAATAACACCATATTTGTTCAAATCGCTTATGTTCCTAAGTTCATCATCAAAGAACAGCATATCCTTTAAAGCAACGTTACATTTCTTACATATACTGAAAAAATACATAAAATATTAGAAAAAATAGAATATATATCTATATATACTTAAATCTCTAAAGCTACGTTTTGCTAGCTGCGTGTACCGCGCTGCGTACAACGCTCACCTAACACGCCCAACACTGCTTTTGTAAGTTTTAAATCAGACCGTTTTCCTATAATCCGTGTTACGCAGAATTGGACGGAGTACGCTCGCGTAAAACGTCGACCGTGCTACGAGAGCAGTCAATCACGCAACGTCGTGCGGGAGTGATTTGTTTTTATTGGAAAATATGGCGCGCAAAAAACCTCAACCAAGATTTACTGCAGCTGACATGGGCGCCGACTCCATGGGGCCCAAAGGGCTCGAACCCCCCCAATGTTGTGGGAAGGGGGGCTCAGCCCCCCCCCCAATGTTCAGGAAGGCGGGCTCAGCCCCTTTCCCAAAAAAGTACCATTCAAACCATAAACAAACTATTAAAAACTGTAAACAAACTTTCGTATCTATATTTTGTTTAATACTTGCACGAATGAATACGTAATCTACTGCCTTTGTAATGTAATGAAGTTTTGTTGTGGAAAACAATCGTCAAACATCTTTGGGGGAGTCGGGGAGTTTTCAGTTTGTGCGTAAACGCACCATCACCATCGCCATTGATAATTTTGCACGGGTAAAAGAATTTAATTTGTTGTTAGGTCTCTAAACTTATTATATTTATTCTTACATTTGCTTTACTGATCTCTTATGTAATACAACCATTGAAGGATGTCAAAGTTCATGGAAGTTATAAGGACGACATTTATTTAAAATGTACTAAACTATTGATCTATCAATCTACTAATTTACTGTAGTTTTATCTTTATGTATATGACAAAAACTAGGCTACTGTGACTACTGTTTTACTTCCTGTTCTATGTGTAATTATTTTATTCAATAAACTTTTCTTAGAGGTGTTCTGAAAATGTTATGTTAAATATATTTAAAATGTTATTTTAAATACTACCCTTTTGAACTTTGAAAGTTATCGTTTTAAGCTGTGCATTCTACATTCTCGCTATTTTGAAATGTTCACTTGTTAAGCTCAATCTCTTAACCAAGAATATTAGGTCCAATGAGATTTGCTAGGTAAACGCTTTAATGAATTGGCACCTTGGCAGCCAAAAACATTCTTTCAGTCGTCTGCTCTTGGTGAAATAACCTCAATCTATCAGTATTTTAAGGTTAAAACTAGTGTTCAGGTTTCGTTTAAATGAATTACAACCACGATGTGTTCTATTCAGTAAAAGTGTCGATATACAATGAACCGTAATGTCATTAGTAATTGTAGCTTTATTCTAATTTGTAAATAAATCTTAAGATTTTTAGCAATACAAAATCTAAACTGACAGTTTCCAAGTAAAATGTTCAACCTTGACCCTTACCCCCCTCCCCGTCAAACACTTTTGAGCCCCCCCAATAATTTTCAAAAGTCGGCGCCCATGGCAGCTGAAGATGAACTGTTAATTGAACAGGTGGCTGGACTACCCATACTATATGATGCAAAATTAACAGAATACAAAAATACGGTATTAAAAGATACAAAATGGAAACGAATTGGGGAAGAAATCAATAAAACAGGGTAGAAGAATTGGTTTTTATTGTACATTTTTATTTCATGTCTAGTAATTATGACACATGATGTTTCCAGATTGTTATGCCATACGAGATAATATCTGTATATGATATTTACAATTAGTAATTAATAACCTATACTTGTATGTTGTCGGCTAACAGAACCTTCTGCAGTAAAAGTCTTCAAAAGAGTTTCGTACTTGAAACCCATTGTATGCAACATATCCACCGCTTCTCTATAGGCCTTTCATATTCTCTAGGAAGTCATTTCGAAGATAGTTATGAATGTAACAGGCGGCAATTATAAGAGAATCAGCTCCATCAGGATGAGATCTCGAACTATTTTTTTTCTCATATTATTATTATGAGATACTTTTAATTCTCGACGCACTATAAAACGTTTAAAAATCGAACTGATGCGCATGTTGGAAAACACAGACAGACTGCGTGAAACGCCGTGCGTACACCGCAGGCGTTTTGCGCTCGCGTTTGACGCAGCTAGCAAAACGTAGCTTTAGCGCAATGAAGAATTAAATAAACAAAAACGCTTGAACGTTTGAAAATAATTCTTATTCATCAATCTTCTTTGCAAGTAGCCAAGAAGTAGTTATTTACGTAAGAAAACATTTCAAATTCAAAATTGTGTGCATCAATCGAGAACTAATGATGATTATCGTAAAAAATCTCCAAATGAAGAGGCGTTTTTTGTATTCACAATACGCCATCATAATTCTGATTCTACATAACATATTTTTACTTTACTTCACTTAATACAATGTTATGCAACTAGAAAATTTGGAGAACTAGAACTATCTATATAGATGTTCAGTAAGAACCACTGAATTATACGTATACAACTGAAACGATCGCTCAATGTTAGAGTAGTACGGCTGCAAATCGTGTATTGATTTCACTGTCTATCACGTTTGTGTTATGAGCGTTTTACGTCCACTGTCAATCGATTTTAATTTACCTGTTTTTGAAAACATTTTCGAAAGAAAATGGCGAAAAGTTGTTGTGCTTATAACTGTACTAATGTGTGGAGGCCAAATCAAGGTATCCAAACCACAGGTAAGTCATTTTTCGTAAATTATGATTAAGGAGTGTGGAGCGTAGTAATCATAACCTCACACTGGAAGTGAAAGTACATTTTTGGTGTTTGATTCAATCTTGAGCATAATTTGGTACTTTTGGTAGTGCATTTCTATAAATAAGTACGTTTTTTAGATTCCCCTTGAAGAAACCAGTCCTTTTAGAGCAATGGGTAAAAGCAAAACGATTGGAAAATTTCATCCCTACACCTCATACCCTGATATTATGTAGTCAACATTTCAAAAAAGAAGATTATTCAGAATCAACACTAACCAAGAAAAGGTTGAAACCTAATGTAGTGCCATCAGTATAATTTTACACATTAAAAATTTCAATTTTTCAATGCGAAAGCACATTATTTCTATTAAAAGCAATGGGTGCAACAAGGACGGGAAACCATGATTTACAGCGTCCCCGTTCTAACAACTCGGCTCGTTTTGTTTACATTGAGCCTTCGTTCCAGTTGTATACGTATATTTCAGTGGTAAGAACTAAGTTCGCTCTAAATAGCAGTGTTACCCACTCTGTGGTGTTATCTATATGTGGGTAAAAGCTCACATTTGTAAGCATTTTACGCTTTTAGATAAAAAGAGCTTCAGGAGCTGGAGCTGGAGGCGAATAATTTCACTTTCCTTATCGAAGTCACTTTCTCGTAGTGTCTGATAGATGGTGCCAGCGATTCGCACCCTCCGTTGTTTATTGTTATTGTTGTCCAACTCGGGCCTATAGAAACTCGGTGTCGCATACGAATACGGAGAGGAATAAAATAATAGAATAAAGACCTGATTGATTTCATTTGTGCTGCAAACAATTAACAAAAGTAGTTTGAGAGGTTGAGTGAAGTGATACTGTGTTTTAGTATCGATAGCAATTGAGGCGATGAAAGTGGAAGTGACTTACGTCATGTTATGTTTTGAATTGCATGCTGAAATGGAAATGTGATATTGACTGGTCAGATTTACATTTCAGCATGCAATTCAAAATATAACATGACGTAAGTCACTTCCACTTTCAACGCCTCAATTGCTGTCGATACTAAAATTCGTTAAGTGTATTTCAAAATTAAATAAGCTATTCACCGCCAGATGTAAGCATGATACTCGACCCTTCAACAGAGTGTGCAACAAGCTGGTAAGCAAAGTCTGACTTGTGCCACTTTGTCTTAAAAAAAACTTTTAACTCCGTTATAAAGATCGTGCAAATTGTGATTGTGTAAGGTGAAGTAGTAGGTAATGGATTAATAAATTAGACGAACCTTTCTCACCAACAGAGAGTGAATATCAATCGTGTGAGTTACTACGATGCATGTGGCGTTCAACACATAAATTTTAAAACCGCCTTGCTCTGGTTAATCTCATCGATCGTGACCATAAGTATCTCGAGAAGCAATCGATCACATTTTCGCAAGCATAATTACCCATTTTAGCCAGATCTATTTGCCATAAGTCATCCAAACTTTTTATGATTACCCTAAGACGTTGGAAGTTCTTTCTAGCTTGCTTATGAAGCTCATCAACTACCTGTGCTTTCCCCATCATCACTTTTTCTTTTTATGTATATCGATCGGAGCTTTCAACTTTGTATCAGCATGTATTTTATGAGGACGATATGGTAGTAGCAGAGATGTGGCTACACCTTTTTCTATTGCCGACAGTGTGCTATCAATGTCTTAGTTGTTCTATATCTGACAGTTTGCTATTAATGTCTTGTATACTTTGATTTACGGCGGTATAATTGATCTGGATGTCTGATTAGCACTAAGCGTTTTATACTCTAATTCCATAGTTAACAGATTGCCATCGCCTTTACTTTGGTAAAGGTAGTTATACTTTGAACTGTGTTCTCGATCATAATTAATGTGTTTTATAGTTTGATCTTATTGCCTTTGGTAATTTGTCAAGATCTTTCTCGATTTTTTATGGTTTTTCACTTTGCGCTGTCGAAGTAATCAGAGTCGGCTAATTCTCAAATCTTTCTGAAGTTGCATACCTTACAAGGAATTCGTTCAAAGTTGTATTCATTTTAGTTATAGCGTTATCCACATATACTTTGTTCGGAACATCGTTATCAGACATCTTTTCATGTTTCAAATTTTCCATATCTACATCGCTGTCAGGTGTATGTCTCAAAATGTTCATAAACCTCGATCTGTGCCAAAAAGCATCGATAGAACCAATAGCATTCGATCGCCTTCCAAACTTTTCAAGACTCATTATGGAATAGTCATTACTAATATATATCTGCTTCTCTGAGTTCATTTATTATGGCAACAATCTCATTATCATGCGATAGGTTGTTGCGATGCTACCAAATGTTTCGATTATTTTCCTATAATAATACCGGATTTCCAAACTGAGTTAGGTTTGAGTTGAACATAAACTTTATTTCCTGATTCAAGAGGCTGTAATGTTTTCACACCTGAATTGAAATATTTCTTTTTCATGCATACAGTTGCAAAATGATTTGAAATTTTACAGAAATTGCAAACCCTACCATAGGCAAGACATTTGTTGATAGCATGTTCCTTTTAAACACACTTATTGCAGTTCTTGATCGTCTTGGTATTCACTTCTTCATATTTTTTTCTGTAGACCACCTCCACTTGAGAAGATTCTCCAAGCTGGCTGGAACCCATCGCCTCACTTCTCGCTTTTGACGTTTCTATGACTTGACAAAGTTCAATAGCTTTTTCTAGTGACAAACTATCGTCTTAAAGCAGTTTCTCCCGCACATAATTATTCCTTATGCCACAAGTTATCATAGTTACGATTAAGCTATCTTGAAGAGTATCTAATTTACATCTGGTTGCCTTTTTCTTCAATTCAAGAATGAAACTTTCAGTAGATTGGCCCTGTTCTTGTCTATATGAGAAGAATTTGTACCTTTCATATGCCGTGTTTTCTTTGCCTTGGAAATGGTTGTCAAACTTGTCTAATAGCACATTCAGTTTGTCTTTCTCGTCGTTCTGGAATTTGAAGGTGGTATAAATCTTGAATCCTTCATCACCCAAGTAGTGTAAAAGTTGAGCACATTGAGTTTTCTCATCTTTCTTGATAACTTCGGAAGCAATAAGGTAGTTCTCGAATTTGGCTTTTCACAGCTTCCAATTTTCAGCCGTGTTTCCTGTCAGTGACAGAGATGTCAGACCACGATTATCGCCCATTTCTTTTATATTTGATTTGCTGGATTGCAATTGATTATTTAAATGAAAATATACACTTTCTCAAACGTTTTTCAGTGTTGAAAGTGCGACTGCGCCATGTTATATTTGTATTCAT
Organism: Endomychus coccineus; assembly: GCA_958510875.1. Lineage (NCBI taxonomy): Eukaryota > Metazoa > Arthropoda > Insecta > Coleoptera > Endomychidae > Endomychus > Endomychus coccineus. Next base: position 212,109,837 of record OY294067.1, read on the forward strand.
GCAATTATCAATTGGGGAATTTGATAGCTAACAATAAAAGTCAGGTTCAACTTCAACACTATTTATTTTTTTACTAAGCCCACTCCATGACAACGTAAGGTTACATATTAATCTACAGTATGATTAAACAATAATAAATCATATCACAACATTGACAAACAGAAAAGTGTTAACAATCTGGTCCTTCATAGCTATTATAGAATCGAGCATTTTGGAATATACTTATCGGTCGTTCAAAAACATATAAGAATGTCCGGAATTAGACGAAGCCATCGACTGACAAATATATGGGGAGATATCGAATATGTCCAAAGAAGAAAAGCGGGAGACAGCTTACAAAGGATCCAGGAATATGGAACAAAATTATGATGGTTCTCAGGTATCCTTGAATGCAGACAGCACGTAGATTACATCCGTAAAAGAAAATAGTTCAAAGAAGTCAAGTTCTGACAAGACAAGAGCCAGTAAAGATTTTAGCAGAACTATACCCCGCCCTCGGCTCGCAAACGCAGAAAACGATCCTTTGAACCGATTCAACCATTTTATAAACGTTTCAATCGTTGTTGGAACGAAACAGTTCATAGAAGAACAGTGTTGACTTCGTTCATTATTCACATAGGGAGCTTCTATAAAATTATCAACGATGAAATCGATAGACTTACGGGTCCAATTTAATCGCGAAAGTTAGTTGTAGTATCGTAAAATAAATGTTCCTTAGTCGGAAAGACTGAAGGCAATGGTGCTTTTTGCATCGAACAAAATCCATTAATTGAATCCGAAACGAATAATGTGGAATGTTGCAGGTGATGAGTGTGCTGCTCGGAAGGAACTTGTTGTCGTTGATCAACGCCATCCAACTCAATTTTACTCACATATACAGACATCTAATTTGATCTGATCACCACATTGATATCATCTGTCACAAAAAATTTACAATCCTACCTCTCGTACCCGACCATTGCAGATCTATCAATGAAATAATCTGATCGGCAGCCATGAGTATCACTTAGCAATCGATATTTTTGAATGTATCGTGGATTATTCGGGTGTTTCCGTGTATAATAAAACATTTTTTTCGAGTATGGACCCCATCTTACTGTTGGCTTTAGCGGCGATAATACGAATAGTAAGATGTTTACAATTATCGTGGCACTTTGTTCCTTGCTATTTTTGAATTTAGTGATCGTAATAAATGATGCTTATGTCAACGGTACAGACTTTTGATTTTGACATGATCGTGGCAGACCGTCGAACTAAACTGTTGATCATCGATTGTCGATAGTATCTGCGACGCTACCATCTTTCAAAGGATTGCCACAACTTTATTGTACATACATTCGAGTTGTTCTCCGAGATCGCCAAAATATTCGTACCTCCTCTTTCCTGCCATTAAGTTTCGTTGACAACAAGGTTGCAGTACAGATCTATCATATGAATATGTCGAGTTGCCGTCGATTCAACAAAACGAATTCAAGGTTAAATATATATTCCGATTCGGCCGAAGCACGTTCTACGTCGTTAGATCGATCGGACAGCAGCGGAATTTCAGGGTATGGTCAACAGAAGTAAAAATCTATGGCTCGACAAATCGATGACAATAAAATTGCCACATCGGTTCTATGCTAAAGACAACGATCAATTATGCCCTATAAACATATGCGAAATGAATGATACTAAAGCGCCCGCATTTCCCATACCTGTTACCGGTTTATTCACAAAAGATGGGTCATAAGTGTTTCTGGATGATATCGCACTATCTGAGACTTTTTCTCTAGCAGGGTTTGCTCCGATCAGATCGAAATATAGGCCTCATCAATTTGGCTATTGTAACAACGCTGCCAGATTCAGTTTGAGCGACATACGATATACAGAGCAGCAGGTAATGATTGTCCGTCTATGACATAACTCAGATATGCTTACGTCGTCCCGCTTTCACGATTAAACAGCCCACGGATAAATTTCCCTTTTACGAAGAAAAATATTTCCGCGGAAAAATTGAAATGAGAGTTCAAACATGTTTGCTGTAACAGATCTAATGGCAAACTGCCGATGCCTTCGTTCTTGCAAACGATGCATCCGGGTGAAACTTATGTCAAATGTTTTGGCGGTCACAGTTAAATTAGAAATTGTGCCGTGAAACACGTGAACGGTAAATTGACTCCGAAACGGATGTTACATCCCCGAATGAATGGAATGTAATTCGGTAGTGCAGGAAACATTGTGATCACTGTCCAAAATTCGAAAGATCTAGCCCTAGTAGAATGTGGTGGCGATGTGATCGTTTCCAATGGAGGTGTGAGTGCTCCATTCGATCGACAGCGTTTGATAGATCAACACTCGTGACGAGAAGAGAAGTTGTAAATAAATCGCATGAGCAAAATCGGTGCGTCCAAAAGCGATATGGAAATTATGCAGCTCAAATGTTACCAATTAATCGCCGAGTATGAATTACCCTCTTTAATTTTCGTACGGAACGACGACGGTACTGAAGAACATTGAATACTTTTAGTGACGCATCGGAATTATTTCGAACAAGGTAAATTACGAGTAAGATCCTCTATTACGGAAGATAATATTTATGTATGCGTTCCCTCGACGACTTGACATTAGAGTCACATGGAACAGTACCGCTGCGTATATTATCCTCGTCGGAAACGGATTATTTTCGATCTAACAGACCGAAAAAATTCGATCGGAAAGATATCGAGGCTTGTTCGTGGAAAACCAAAATCAAAATATTTATATTCGACGAGTCTAACGATTTTCGAGTAAACATTGTTTCTTCAATTAGGGCGGAGACGGCGGTTGTCAACGTACACACGAACGCGTTCGTTACTAATCATTTGTACCATATGGACATGCTAATCCAACCGTTGTTATCACAATAATGTTCGATAGCATCCACCGAAATGGATGTAGATGAACGTTTACGAACGTTTTATGAGGCTGACGATAACATCGATCGAATCGGTGGATACGAATTGGAAAATGAACATTTGACCGCTCACGGTATGAAAACGCGTTCACTGAATCTTTGATGGGATTTCGATCTGAAGCAGATAAATTGTGCGCGATAATTAGAGATGCGCAATTCGTATCACAATAAAAAGATACGAACGAGAAAATGTTTCCTACAACGATAATGATTACCACATACTTCGGAGCTATAATACATATTTTTATTCTGATATTCTTCTTTGTTTACAACATCTCGTCGCTCATAGAAAATGTTTCAAATCTATAATATAAGTTGAGCAGTTAAGCCATAAGCCGATTGCCGTCATAAAATCAATATGGTTTTTCCCGAAAGCTTAGCAAATTTTCAAAATTTGTGTTACTAAAATACCCTAATTGCAATCGTCTTTAGATTTTATAAGTGGAGGAAACTATTGACATTGAGCCAATGAGATCACACCTCCTTTAAAATTTGAAGTTTGAAAAGAATCTAGGATTTAGTTATGTCCTGTCTTTATTTAGTTCAGGTAAGTTTTGTTTGCTTAAGTGTTTACCAGAAGTGTGTGATAATGCCAAAACAAAGTGCTAGTAAATCAATTGTTTTGAAGAAGTGGATTAATAATAAAAAAGACTTTAAAATCATTGATGACAACCATATATTCTGTACAGTTTGCAACAAACCGGTAAGTATTATTATGTCTAAGTTATAATTGTTTTAATTTTCAAATATTTTTCTAAAAATATAAGTCTAATGTAACTTTACGGTAAAATATAAGTTTTAGAATAGGTCAGTGTCTAAAATTTATTTATTTTAAGGCACTGGTGTTAAAATTATTTTTAGCAAAGGTGGTATTAATGTGGTAAAGGGTTGTAAGGGACTTTTGTTTGAGATTCAATCCAGAAACCACTATTCCTTTCGTTTATGTTTTCACAACGGTAGAGGTTAGTAACCATTTAGTTTAGTTGTAATATTCTCTAAATATCCATATAATTGTATTTCGTCATACTAAAATTATTGACAATAAATCCAGGTCATAAGTCGATTGGTTTGATTTAATAAATGAAACAACCCAAAGTTTACCTATAAAGTGATAAGCATTGATAGTACCGGAGGGTTCCTGCTTAACCTCTTAAAATAAAGTAGGTGGTGGCAGCATATCATAATAATGAATAAAGTAGTTGAAAGTTAAGATTAATTGCCTGAATGCAAATTCCGATTATTTGCTGGAAGCCGTGAGGACACGCACTACCAAAGGAGCACTGTGAGGTTGATAGTGGAGAGGGTCAGTAGTAGAAAGTTAATAAATTACAAGAATTAAAACAAAGTAATGGGTGTATATTACAATACAGTGTGTTTGGTTAACGCTGTTCCCAAGATCAAAATTGACTGAGGAAACCGCCCTTTGTTTTACATCCAGTATTTAAAATTTTAGTAGAGGTGAAAACCAATCAAATTAGTCTTAAACTGGCGAAGTAGTAAAAGTTTATTGGTTAACTTCTTTATTTCCAATTTCCAGATTGTATGTGAAAAAAGTTTCGAGTGATCAACACTTGGGCACTGCAACGCATAAATCTCGTGCACAAAAGCCTCAAGATTCGGTTCAGCAGCTCATCACTACACATCAAACGAAAGTTTCGGACCAACAAAATTTCTCTATGCAGTTTGCTGGTCGATTGCAATATCCCAATTGCAAAATTAGATAATCCATTATTTCGAAAATTTTAACCAAGTATAATATGTAATATATGACAGCTTTTGTTTTTTTTTCATTATGTAAATAAAGTTAGTGCAGATAATCGTAACCGACGTCACGATTGTCGATTTCAATTTGTCGACATTCTAGAATCGTCAGAATCAAAAAATAAAATGATCGAGATATCATGTAGGTTTCTTCTGTTGTCGAGATCGTCCTGTTTGCAGTAAAAATTGTAGTTGAGGTTAACAGTTGCAGTTCTACAAGTCAACCGACGAATACTTCATCTTCGGGTTATAGTTGGAATCGGGCATGAGGAAAATCTTTACCTTTGATCTTTTATGAAATATATATTTTTTAAATAAATGAAGTCATCACATTGTTCATCATACATTGTAATTTTTACTATTATTATTACACGATTGCCCTTGGTCCTGGTGACCGTGGTTTCTTCTGCATCCCAACACGTCATGGAAATCATTGAACGTAAATCTACTCTTTTGTACAAAATGTTGATCGGTAGTACTAATATTCGGGTATCTGCAAGTGAATGATACAAATCATAACAAACCAAATTTTTACATTTTGTGTCCTTCAACGTGTCGAACCACTCATCGCCGTCGTCGAAATATTCATTAGAATAGGATCCAGCACATTTCAATATTGGAATAACTCGTTCATTTGCGGATTCACTTTTAATATATTCTATTTTTGATATATCCAATTTCCTCTATATGCACTCAATGAACCTGATAAAACTATGTATGATGTTGGACGAGTGATAACTACTGAACGAATAATGAGCGATGTGTGTGAGTCGTAACCTTTATAGCTTTATCCCAAGGCGTGTTACTCCCAAGCCATAGCATCATCTATTCGTGAGACTACATGATGCAAGGCCATTTCAGTGAAGATACTAGCCTGGAAGGTGTATTGTTGACGTTGCAACAGATAAACCCTCTAAGAGCCGTCTCTTAAGTGTCGATCAATCAGTCTTTCATTGCCTTCAATAGAATGAAGTAAGACTGATAGGACAGAATGCCTTAGCTTGGGTATAGTCAGTTTGACCCGTCTTTGCAATGAACACGACTTTCGCTGCCTGCCATAGCCTTGGATAAAGCCAGTGGCAATGTAAAATCGGAAAATGTTCGCTTATACCTTGATGATCTCCTGACCCTCTGAATAAGAGCCAGGAAGATTCCATCTTCACCCGGTGATTTATAAGGAGCCAACCCGAATATGGTCCACTTCTTCTTTTCGTAATTGACTATGTCAGAAGACAGACGAAAGTCACCATTACGAGGATCACTCTCTCCATCTATTCCTTGGGTAGCCAGATCTCATTCTCCAGAATAGGGGAAATGAACAGACACTAACTTATTTAGTGTCTTTTCCAAAGAAATTGTATACTCGCCACTAGGAAGAATCAATTATTCAATTCTGGCTCTATTATACTGGAAAAGAGTTTCCTCGCCTCTTTTGGTGTTCCTCCACCTGGGAGGTCCACCAAGGTGTTGTTTATTTCAAAAATCATACATACTTAAATGGATGTATATATTTTGTAAGATACTGTTAATTTCGAAATTGCAATCTAACATTTTACAAAATAGGTGTAATTTTATAAACTATATAAGAAAATGTGGAAAAGTCAAAGGAACATTAAAGTCCTAGGAAAAATTAGGATTACAGCCACCATAATCTCTTTTTTAATCTCATTTGCTATGCAAAATTCAGTTATGATACTAAAACACTTTTTTTTTTGTCTGGTTGAAATTGATCAAACTAATCGCATATGGGTAAAATCTTCATAGAAATTGGACACATACTGAAAATTATTCACCCTAGCTTTGAGAAGTAGCAGTTGAGAAAAAGCAGGAGGAACAGGTTCTTACTTGTCTATGTGAGTTGTTTTACATCCTGGAAATATTTCTTTAGCCACAAAATATTTGTCCCATCCAAAAAGTTCAATCAACTGATTGGCACCTTTGACTTCACCTGTTCTTGATGCCACAGCCAAATGGTATCCCTCATCATATAGTTTCTTCAAAACTTGCTGCACTTCTGGATAACAAGTTGTTTTTTTACCGTGTCGGTCTGTGATGGTGCCATGTAAACTACGATATTAGATTTCAAGATTTCATAAGAAAACGAAATTCAGAACGACATCAAATATAACAATTTAGAACACTGTAGTAGTCTAATACCTAATTTATGTGATTAAATATTCACTCAACTTACTCTATTTTGAAAGGTGGAGTAACATGGGTGTCTACCCAAAAAGGCCACAATGTATAGTCTACAACGATAGAAAATTAAAACTTCAGCAACAAATAATAAATAATATTGCCATTAGTGTTACCTACCTAAATCAAATATGATTATTTGCGGCCTTATAGAATTAGCACTCATTGCAATCACTTCAACACAAGTATTTTTCTAGTCATTTGGTCTGAGGTTAGAGTAACAGCTTCACATTGATTATGTGATAAATTAAATTAAAGACTGTCTACGACCCCGTCCGAACGGGCATGTAAAAATTGAAATATCCCCGCCCAAATTACTATGTCCACATCCGACGGGAATTCGGTGAAATAGCTGTTGACATTTAAATGTACCTCATGCAATGCCAAATTTTAATAAGTAGTTCCTGTGCTGTATTTTTTTTATTGTTCATAATAATATAAATATTACAAGGATCTACAGATACCCTCGAAACATCGTCATAAACAGCTGCGTGCTGACAATGTGATTGTTTGGTTCGAATATTCATGAATCTTTATAATCAATTATAAGTAATTGCATGCACTTTTATAATACATGCTCAAAGGCAAGGAAAAACCAAAAATTTATTGCCGCTCGGAGTTTGAAAATGCGATTGTTTTGGCTGGAAGATCCACCCCTTTAATAGTCAGTGCCGTGCGGTGTATTTTGTCAGTATGATGCAAGTCTTCGAAATGCCGCCCCCATATTTGTGATTAAAAAAAACTACGGAAAAATCTGAAAATTATATATTTATATAATATATTTTCAAACGTAACAATTTTCTATAAATAAATATAAACTCGTATAAACTTGAACATAAACATACATAGACTATAATTTCACTCTTCGAACTTTTGCAAATTCCTGAATAAGGGATGTATAGTCGAGAGAATCAGCTAATTACATTCAATAGAAATTAATGCCAGATTTGTGAGCTTTGACTGACTTAAGGAATTGCGTGAATAGTTTTTTATTAATTTTAATTTGGAAAAACTTCTTTCTCCACTTGCTACAGAGTTAATAGTTGTTAATAGAATTCTTAGCGCTATACAGGTGTTAGGATACAATGTGTTTAAATTATTTTGGTACAAATAGTGAAAGACATCGAGTGGTTTCATTGAATGTTGTTCTTCATCTTTCTTCAAGCGTTTCTCTTTATATTGACTTCCAAAACGTCTTTTCATTTTCTGCTGTTATAATAATATCAGTTACCTCTTATTACATTATAATATGTATCGTAAATTAAATTTAAGCTTGATGTAAAAATCGATAAGAATTACACGCTTAAAAAGCTATAATTCGATTTTCTTACCTGTTTAGGCTTTTTAAGTTATAGGCATTTAACAACGCACTACAACACGTTCTGACACTTGTTGAAGAGCCTGCTGTTGGAGACCAACTTACATGAAAATCAAATATCACCATCTCAAAGAATAAGTAGAAAACGTAACACGTGCAATTGTCTTTTGTGATATATGCCGCCTACCGCCAAGCTCTTATTGAAAGCGGACGAGCTGTCGCGCACGTTATATCACAAACACTTTGCGCCCTCAGATAAAAAATCTAACGAAAATGGTACCTACTATAAGCGCAGATGATTAATATACATAGGAATAAAATCGCTGCATTTCAATTTTTTGTTAAATGTAGTCCAGTGATTTTGCCGCCCCCCTGAAAGTGCCGCCTGATGCGGTCGCCTCTTTGCATCATAGCACCGCACGGCGCTGTTAATAGTATATAAAGAAGGAACATCAAACTAAAACATTCTTTCAAATAACCTGAGAACCTACTATTACCAACAATATATAGAAATTTAAACAGTAACCCGTAAAAAAATTATTTCGTGTGAGTTTCGAAATCGGGAAACAAAATCTATACCTGGCGATTTAACCACCTCGACCGAAACCACCGTTGCAAGCGGGATATTGAACTTGGTATATCAACAGTTAATTCCCTCGTCAGCCGTGGAGATAGTAATATTAATATCCCCGTTCGGACGTGGACATAGTAATAAAATCCCCATCGTGGGGAAATGGCAGTTTTAATATCCTCGTCCAGATGGGGACGTAGACAGTTTCTAAATTGAATCTTAATTCAACATAAAACAACTATATAAGAAATCAACCATCGACATATACATATGGAATGCGCGTGGCAATGATAAGCGCGGGTAGTTCCGGCATGAGAGAGGGGAAAACGAAGAGGACTAATACTGTCTTTATCTACTTTATCTATCGCGTTTCTATTGGCCGCTGCGTTGCCATGGAAATGCAACATGACTGTAGCTAGTATGTTTACGTCCCGAGCCGATAGATAAAGACAGTATTAGGCCTCTTCGTTTTCCCCTCTCTCTTGCAGGCACTACCCGCGCTTATCATTGCCACGCGCAGTCCATATGTATATGTCGATGAAATCAACGTAAAAATTAGGGGTTGGTCATAGAATCTGTGCTCGTTTCATGATTTCTTAGGATCTGAGGTTAATAAGGCTGGGGTTTTGCCATAGATATGATATTATATTATATACAATATACATATATTTGAGTTATGGAAAAGGAAGTCTCTTGAGGGAGAGGGAATAATAAACTGCCCAAGGATATCGCCATCTACCAGAGTTCTATATATAGACTCTAAGCCTTTCACTGGTATGTTAACGGACAGCATGTCCTTCTCGCACACATGTACTGCGCTCTCACTCGCACGTAAATATTGTGATTTATGTAATCGAATCATACGATGAATGGTGTTGAGTCTCGGTGTAGAAGGGGAGGCCGTGCGAGTGAGAGCGCACAACATGTGCGAGGACAGAATGTCCGACTACTTACCAGCGCTTTCCTATGCTTAACAGCTTAACACACTACTTGTCCACTCTATATATAGAACCTTTGCCATCTACACGTATTTGACGATCCATGCAAACCTTAGAATATTCTAAGATGCAAACGCATTCTCTTTGCAGTTTTCTATACTATCACACGAGATTCAGATAGAAAACTTGAACATTCAGTCAGTAGGGTCGATAACTATTAATACAGACTTCTATAGGTTGATGCAATAGCATTTTAAATGACGTACTAAATGAATTTATTAATGTGGGACAGCTGACGTTATAGAAGTCATTTCATTGCCTTTGAAACTATTTATTGCGTAACCGGTGAGAACAAAGACTTATTATAATAAAGTAATGATCAACGACGAGGGCATTAACCGCTTAATGTATTTACTCGAGTTGCTCTTGTTTATGCGAATTTTGGTATATACGTATTTATGTTTTTTTATTGCCTGCCTTGTACTGTTTCTGGTCATAAGACGCGCTGTTAGGTGGGGTATGTAGTTGTTGTCACAAGTCACACGGTATTAGGATTAGGTTAGGTTAGGAATTTTGGTATATACGTATTAATGCTTTTTTATTGCCTGCCTTGTACTGTTTCTGGTCATAAGACGCGCTGTTAGGTAGGTTTAGTGGGGTATGAAGTTGTTGTCACAAGTCACACGGTATTAGGTACCGTATGTTATCACGATTCACAACCTAAACGAACGTTATATTTTCTTAACGAGCAGTGTTATTGCAGAGTAAAAAATTGCAATGTGAGTATGCTGTAAAAAACGTGACGCTCCTGCTAGAACAATTAGTAGGGATACAATATATTGTTGCCGGTTGCCCAGATTGAGACGTTGTGTTACCAAATGTTTTAGACTATCCTACTAACTCTAGTTTTTAACAACATGTATATTATTGCTTTGAGAGTCTATGTTATGTTGTTTTTCCTCATCATATATTGTGTTTATTTAGAATTCCGTGACTTTTTATAGGCACGAGTTAACTCGGATCAGCGCAAGAGGGTTGTTTAATAAAGAAATTTTTTTTGCTTTATTTCATCACTAGGTATGTATTGAAAAACATAAAGTTCAACATAACTGATACATAAAATAATTGTTTTTTTACCGACTTGTGCAAATAAATGGAACGTTAAGCGGTTAACAGTTGATATGCCAAATTCATTTGTTAATGCAATAGCGATTCTAGCCAAGGCGTTTAGAACTCCACTGTATATACTGTTATGATTTCATTTCCTATATAAAATAAAATGGTAGAATTTGAATTACCGAAACATTAAAAATAGAAAAATTTTAAAAGTATATATAATATGGAATTAAAAACATTATTTAAAGTTAAATAATAAGTAGAATAAGATATTAAACATTGTATAATAACAGAAACAGAAATGTAAAATACTTTATAGGAAGTGTAAAGAAGAAACAGTGAAGGTGGATAAACGTACAGTGATACGAAAGAGGAAAATCATAATTAAAATGATTCAATAAAGACTATCTGAAGATAGCAAACTAGTAAAATAAGTTAAGAATAAGTTATAGATATAAGATTACTCAATTCCCATTGGTCGATACAACAATTAGATGCTTCAAAGCTCAACAATACTGAAGAACTGTCAGATTCAACAATGGGAATAGCTTCCTAGATATTGAGAAGAAGTACCTGATTGGCTGAAAATAGATTGTACAAGCTTCCTTTTGTGGGCCCTATAAAAGGAAAAATGAAAGGAAGGCTAGTTAGTTTGCATTTACATCTGAGCACTGAATGTGTCTCTTGCAGCTCAATTTAATTTCCATAACCTAAGTTTGTAGGAACATCGGAGAACTGAAAGAGTCTCTGCAGCTTCGAAAGGTTTATATAACCGAAGTCAATACGAAGCGAATAGTATTCATAAATCTTCATCTCAACGTTAGTAAGGTTAACAAAACCAAAGTTATAAATGACATCGAAGAGTAATCAATCTTCAGTAGCAGTTCCAGTTTGTTACAAACAACAAAGTTTTATATCTAAAAAAAGAATAAAACAATTAACAACAAATTATCAACAAGTTCCTGAATAAGAAGAAGAATCAACGTGTTATCTGTGAATGTGTAATAGCAGAGTATATGTTTTTAAAAGTGCATGACCAAATAAAATAAGAAGATATAAAAATCTACGGAACATTACCAACATTCGTTCTAATGTTTGTAGGATATATAAAAGTAAGTCTATTTACAATTTCATCATTGTATCGTTGTATCTGAATGTAAAATTGTTATTGTAATCATGTATTAATTTTAAGTAAATTGAGGTTAAATTGAACTGTTCAACAGTTCAAGCCTCAAGCCTGCCCTGAAGATGCCACCTGTAATGGTTGGCGAAACGTCGGCATCAAGTCGAGCTATTGTGACGCGGAATCCATCCGGAAGACAAGATTTTTCAAGATTAGCTGTCCGCGAAAGTCTACTATCCAAGATTCTTTCCATTATTTATAACATAATATAATATTATAATATAATTTAATCTAATAACTATCATAACATACATAATATTGCTTATCGGGAAAAATAAAATGGCAATAAATGCAAGTGTACAGATTCACATTATAGATACGTCTAATACCCATTATTTTATACAATAAACACATTTACTTTTTTCTCAATCTTTTTTTATCACGAATTTTTGTAATTTCGCTATCAGTCGTACAGTCTGAAGTGCACGACGTATCGATGATGTTATCTTCGTTATCACTGTCATCATATATTGTTAAAGATGTGATATGATCATTATTGATATACGGATCATCGTGATCCGCTTCATCATCTGAGTTTGATAGTATTCGATCGTTGCAAGTGTCATTGATAACATCATCGGCATCGATGATGACGATCATCGTGTTCATTTTCATCAATACACTTATCAAAATCATCATCATCTAATATACTGATTTCTGACTCGAGGCAATTAGAACAGTCTTTGCCTTCACAATGCTTACATAATGAGCTACAAGGTAATCCTAATTTTTTTCACGAACATTTACCAGTACAATTTTTTTACAACCACAAGAGATTATTTTGATCATCGGGACGTGCATTTTTTACTATTTGTATAGAAGTAATCCCATTCGAACTATTTCTCCAACCTCATTTCGTTGGATCAATGGTTTCATTGATGCATTGTGAAGGTAAAGGCTGTTCTAATTGCCCCGAGCCAGAAATCAGTATATTAGATAATTATGATTTTGAGAAGTGTATGGATGAAAATGAACACGATGATGAAGATGATGACGATACCGATGATCAACGACAATTGCGACGATCAAATTTTATCAACCTCATATGATGAAGCGTATATCACGACGATCCGTATATCAATAATAATCATATTACATCATTAGCAATATACGCTGGCAGTGATAACAAAAACTTAGGGTATTTGTGAATAATCAGACATATAGATAATTTTTGAATAAATATGAAATGTAAAAAGCAAAAAAAATATATGAATGTGCAAAAAACCAACATTATTTTTTAATCTTATATTTTTGTTTAAATGTTGAAATTTGTCATGTAACACCCTATAAAAACATCATGTCACGGTCACATATACACGTTCACACGTCTACATATACTCACACATTCATAAAAAACGATTATCCCTTCAGGTGCATTTTAAAATATTTAAAAAATCGTTATTTCGCGCGAAATCTATTGTACCGACCCTGGCTTATTGCCGCTACATGAAACTCCGCGCTAAATTTTTATGATGAAATTCGTTATAACTTGAAATTGTGAACGAATTTCCGTACGCTGTTCCAAACTCAAATAGTCGAAGTATTTCTCTGTAATTTGATTTAAGATTTTTGTCTATAGGCCCAAAATTGGACCCTTTAGAGGCTCAAACACATTTATTAGGATAGCTTCATTTCTATTCGACCCAAATCAATCTGCTTAGACTTAAAATACTCGCTATCAAAACCTCTAATAGAACCTAGAATTTGGGTTCCGTAAAAAATTTCTAACCTCAAAAAGTTTTGATTTTTTGAAATAAAAGAAGAATGAAAATACTATCTTTTCATCAAAACAGAATATGAAAAATTGAAAACTCTGACATATACTCAATTTTTCAATGTGCCAAAAAACACCATATCTTGGGCCTACAACCTTGAATCTACTTGAGACTAAATCCAAAAGTTGCGTATTAGTTTTTCCAACAACTTTTGTTCGAAACATTTTTTCATAACTCAGTTTTGTCTCAAAACTCAAAAAATCGAAAAATGGTCATTTTCGGGTCTAAAAAATGGCCATAGTTTTTCGAGCACAGGGTTAATCCAAATTTAATCAACACCATCGTCTTCAGCGTGTCAAAATACATAAGAATAGACCAAAATTAGACCTCGCGGAAATTCGGACAAAAATCGTCGATTTTTATCCTTAAATGCCTGGACTAATAATTGGTTTCCTTAGTTAAAATATTAAGATTTTTATAATCGAATTGATGGTTATAATCAAAGCAGTGTTTAGCAATATTATGGACAAATATTCGGCACAGCAATGGGATCCCCTATTTCAACTACTATTGCCAACCTTGTTATGGAATGCCTAGAGGAATCTGTTATAAATTTATTAGATTTTCAACCGGTATACGATATGTAGATGATTGCCTAATCTGTGTGTTCCCAATGATAAAATTCAGTACGTCATTAATAAATTTAACAATTTCCACTGTAAACTTCAATTCACTTGTGAAATAGAAGTAAACAAAAATATAAATTTCCTAGATATGAACATTAGGCATGATGGAAAAATCAAAACTTTGTAGTTTACTAAAGTTTGGTCTCAACGTTATCTTCACTTCAATTCCGTTGCACCAACATGTTATAAAAAAAGTGTTATAACAGCCTTACAGATCGCGCGGTTAAATTGTCTCACGCAGAGGACCGTCCCAAAATTTTAAAAATTGTTCGTAATACACTGGAAATGAATGGCTACCCAAAAACATTTTTCAATCCCATCATTAAAGAAAAATAAACAAAATCTATAATGGATCTTCATATATAAATAACATAAAAGGTAATACAGACAATTTTATAACATTACCATACATTCCGGAGACCTCAGAGAAAATTAAGAAATGTTTGAAAAATTACGATATAAATGTTGCGCATAACCTACTAACTGTGTTGGAAAATATTTCTCAAATCTAAAATCTTTAATACCTAAAGATAAACAAACCCACACAGTATACAAATTAAATTGTTTAGATTGCGATGGGACTTATACTGGAATCTGTAAACAGTATTAAAAAAAAAGAATGTATAGCACAAGAAATAAAAACTTAGAAAATTCTACCGCCTTTGCTAAACACTGCTTTGATTATAACCATCAATTTGATTACAAAAATGTTAATATTTCAACTAAAGAAACCAATTATTATAAAAGATCCATTCTGGAGATGATTCACATAAAACTTGGCACCAAATCTGTAAATCATAGGACAGATATTCAGACACCAAGTCAGATTTATACTAACTTAATTAATTAAAACTCTTGCAAATTCCTACATGCGTCTTTATAATGTTAAAAGTATATTTTAGGTAGAATGTCAAAAGTATATTTCCAATAACTGACAAACCTTTTTCTATTAGCTCGTAAATCTTAACATCTGGTTTTAAAGTGGATAGTTGAACCTAATGTTCTCGTTTTTAGTCGATCATAGACTTTGTTGACATGAGCTCGCATTTTTTAAGAGTACTGCTTAACAGTGGATTCTTGATATATTAAACTTATAACATTGATATGTTACAATTTCGATTATTCGTGTTTCTGTTCGATTCGGCGACGTGGGCATTTTAATTGAAATTGGTGCGATAAGGACGCTTTGTGTAATACAATTAGTTTTAAGTAATCAAGTTTTAGACGCAATAAGTCTTCTGATGATGGTCGTGTAACCGAAACGTACGTAAAGACGAAAATATAAAGCAAAGTGTTAATGTGACCTATTTCCCGAGAGAATTTATGTATAATTCATACCTGGGTCAAGAATCTTTATGATAGAATTATTTGGAAGCCAGAACATGAATATAAAAAAAATAAAAAGAGATAAAAGCTACATTAATCAAAAAGGAAATATATTAATATTTAACAAATAGGTTTTCAAAATTTCTTCAGATGTTGGATAATTACAATAACGGTAAGAATTATTTGGAAGCCAGAATTCAAATAAACGAAGTAATAAAAGTTATGTTCATCAAAAAAAAATATATTAATATGGTTAGAATTGCAACTATAAATTTTCATACAAAATAATAAAAACAGTATAAAATAAATTATGTCATAGTTCCGAAAACGGGATTGTGTCTGCAGATGCTCGGTCCATATTCTTCATAAGCAGCTTTGGTATGGCAAACAGTATAGAATTCGGGCTACAAAAATAAAATTAATCAAAATAAATTATTATATCAAATATAAAAACTTACTGTTGATGCTAGCATACTTCCACCAAACCATACTGCATATCTTTGCATATGATGTGAAATGACTTGCACATCTATAGGTTTTGGCTGCAAATCAATAAAACAAATCAATACTTCAATTTCGATCACGAGAAAAAATAATCAAATATTATTGTTGAGAAATATAGGGAGGCATCTGATTTCCAAATCACGATAGTCCAGTACTACATGTTGTTACAAGTTGTTTTTGTTGACTTATGAGAGTGCAACAAAATGCTATAATTTATCCTATCTAGAATGAATGGGGTATATTGAAAACCGTCCCAGCAGGAGGGCGAGTTTTCAAATTCTCCAACTTGGCTACCCGACCCGGCCGCACTGGGACTGGTTAGATTACAAAAATTAAGAAAAATAATACAATTGTCAAAACAGAGGTTAGTAAGCTATATCTGCTGTCAACTTAGGACTTTCGAATAAATACGATGAACTTTTAGTACAATAGTGTATATTCCTACAGAAAATAAATATAAACTATATTGTAAAATTAAACACTATTATGTTGATATCTCCTGTTACTCGAGTTTCAGCGTATTACGCCATCTTTGAACGGTATTCAAATATAATTAAAAATACATAGTAACTTCAATTATAAATACTTGTTGGAAGTAGACGTAGGAATACCATGGTCATCTATAGATTGGAGGGTTATTACTAAAGGATTACATGGACTGGTACCAAGTAGCCATCAGCAGAGTAAACTAAATTAGAATGTACCTGTTTAAATACTATTTGGGGTTAATAATGCAAATAAGGGGTTACCCTAAGCTGAAGATTACTCGGAATTTGAAAATTTCTTTTTCGTTTATACATAATATACATCCCTTGTAAATTAGCTAGATATTTGTCCGTACTGTGTTTTAAAAGTGATTAACTTTCTTGAGAAATGGTGTGTTTAATCTCATGTTGACATTTGCCAGATAACAATAATAAGGTCTTTCTAGTCCAGATCGAGCAGTAACGTCACAAACTGAAAGTCCCAAGACAGCTGTTTCGCTCTTCTCATCAGTGGAACTTGTTTTCAACGTTACCACCATGTTGTGGCCGGTTATGACTACCTTAACAGGGAACTTTCGGTAACCTTGAAAACTTGCTCGTTCCACTGATGAGCTCTATGAGAAGAGCGAAACAGTTGCCTGGAAAAGAATTTTAACTAAGAAAACTGAGATGGAAAATGTTGTATTGACAATATTTTGAGAACCATCGACAGCAAAAGCTTCATCTCATCTCAATGAGTAAAATAATAATTCACAAAAATAGTGAAAATTTATTATACGGAAGGTGGATAGCTAGTAAAAGTTCGTTCAGCTGTTTTGGTACTACACGTTTATAAACAACATTCTCTCTCACACATACCGACTTCTTATGTTTACCCAATACTGTGTTCAAAAAAACTAAAACCGAAGGTATATTTAAGATTTTGAAGTTCTATCCATGAAACACTATATTTTGTGGTTTACAGAACCAATTTATAGGTATTCACTTTACAATGTGATGTGAAATTTTAACGATTAAACACTACTATGTTAATATCACTTTTATTTGTAACTTCCGTAACTCGATTTCTGCGTATTACGCCATCTTCAGGCGGTATTCAAATACAATTAAAAATACATAATTTCACCTACTACTTATCAGTAGTAGCACAGTATTACTGTGGTAAGTCATTCATGAACTTATAGGATTTTTTTTTGTAATAGCAGAATTAAGAAGTAGAGTATTGTTTTTCTGTTTGTAAGTTTCCAGAGATTCCAGCAAGGTTAGTTCCGAGCCTCTATCAGATTGTAAAATGTATGTAAAATATGTAAACTGTCTATTTCAGGAAAGGAAGGATTATTATCGAAGAAATAATCTGCAAATGTGGAACGTGAAGTCTGAAGCATCTTTCATGTTCATTAAACCTAATATAAAATGAGCTTCCTGTTTGGCCTATATAAAAGGAATCGAATTCCTGAAAAGACTTAGCTTAGTAACTCCGGTTTTATCAATTGTCTTTGTTTTGTATTTATTATTGAATAAGATATGTCCTGATTTAGAATTTAGTCTAATGCTATATTTAAGTTATGATGTTTCATAATGTTTGGATTTATGCAGTGATTTCTCCAAACAACTTTTCTTCTTGAATTTTAATTTTTAGGTAGGTGTATACTGAAGTTAATGAACAGTGCAAAACCCTTTACATGTGGTGCAAAATGTCCATCATGTATGATGATGCGCTGACACTTTCCCTTGGTATTACATTGAAGTCGATACGTGCGTTCATACTGCACGCCCAATGCAATAACAGAGCCTCTGCCATAAAGGACAGCAGGATGTACGTTCCATTGCACATCCTTCCTGCTGGTACAGTCGAACACGTCAACCGCTGTTATACAATATGGAATAGTTGTACCAATTTTCCACAGTCCAGTTTCCATAGGGTTAGTCGCGGGTCTTGTGGGAGGTTAGATGAACTCACGAAAATGACTTCTGATGGTAACAGCACTCACGCGAACATTGTGGCTCTCTTGGAGCATATTCTGAAGCCGCTGTGATAAACCGTCCCCACAGAGTTTGTAGCATCCAAAATCAGCGTTGTTTTGCATTTGTAGTTCTCCTTCGACCCTGCCCCAGAACTGTTTTATGTGCCCCAGGACTGTTGACTGTGTAACACCAAGATGTTCGGCTATATATCGCTGACTTCTGTCTTTTGCTGCTAGGGCCGAGGCTTGTACAATTTTTTTGGGATTGTATTACGATTTTGCTTTCCATTAACATTAATTTTGGCCTTATAATACACCTGAATATTTACTCACAGGACGAAACAAACAAATTTATTTGATATCATCAATATCAAATACAGGCACCATTTCTTTTCTTTTTCTCAGGAAAAAGATAAAGGTAAGATAAACATATATTAATATGACCGATATGATATGCTCCTTCATCACGGAAGATAATTTGGAATTGTAGAAAAAATTATGTTCAAGGTATACTCTGAATGTATGGTGAATCGTTAAAAATACACACACGTTTTCAGTTCCGAAAACAAATCAGAATCGTAAGAAAAGTGGCACAATCGCGAAAGAAATAGCATATTATTGAACAAAGATGAGATCATCATGCGGAGAAGAAATTATTTGAAAACCACTTAATAATGTAAGGTGCGTTATATTTACAACCGATGTGAGGTGAAGCGAGTATACTCAAATCTAATCTCAACAATTCCTTACCTTACCTCGTTTGCTAAATAGAACATAGAATCTTCAGATACCTGTCAAAATGTCAAATCGACACATGTTAGCAGTAGTTTAGAAGAAATTAAAAAGATTACAAATGACCTCGCGGGATGGTTTATTTGTTAGTTGTTGTTAGTCATTACAAATTTGTATGTTATGGTAAAAAAAAGAATATATTGAGATAACTATAAAACGGTCAACTGCTGGTCTCTGGTCGGCATAGTTGTACTGTGTTTAACGTTGGTGACGATATCAGCATGAGCTGGTGAGCTCATGCTCAAGAGGCGCGGAGGCCGTAAAATCCACAGTTCGGCTCAGTCAGCTGATTGCTAATAGACTACTGAGGTGTGGGATCGTGCAAATAGAACGCATTGACTTGAAAGTAGGCAGATATACTACCTGGACGAAACGTAGATTACCACTGGTCACACAAAATCACATGTTTGGGTTGATCAGACGATAACTTCTTTAAGGCATATATAGCTGCAACTAAGAGCCATCCAAAAAGTAACCTGATATAAACTATGCATGCTCAATTTTGAATTGTAGGAAAGGTGAAGAAGATCACCATATGCCACATTGGCAGTGAGAATGATTTGTTCCTGATGCACTATGAGTATTCAAATCCTATCAAATTGGGGAATACCATGAGGAAATGTTTGGTCAATCCCTCAAAAATTGGTTCTCGAACGTTTTACCAAAATTCGATGCAAATGGAGTAATTGCTTCTCCACTCATTCCAGGAGATAAGAACAAATTCCTACGAAAGCTCTTAAAAAGGCAGACATTGAGAATTGGATATTATGTAAAAACATTCCTTCTCAGGATGATATGTTGAGACTTCAATTGCTCGATATAGTTAGCAGACAAAAAGAACGGTAAATATATTGTTGATGAAATGGTGACAACACAAAATATAACTGTTTTACGTCTCCCACCATATCGCTGCGAGCTAAATCAAATAGAGCTCATTTGGGCGGAAATTAAACATTGCGTGGCATCTAAAAATACTACTCTCAAATTTGCTGATGCAAAAATGCATTTCATGAAACAATACAAACTATAAATCAAATTTCGTGGCATTAATGCAATCAGAATGAGAAAGAAAAAAATTGAAAAAATGTGGGAGGTTAATTTAATGAAAGCAGTTGTTTTCAGAATATGTTCTATTACTAATATTTCCTTTTCATTTGTTAATATTTCAAATACAAACATAATTGCATGTTTGTTCTAGCTGGTCAGCATTTCAAACCGCGATGTAAGTAAAATTGGTGGGTACGGTTCAGGCTATTCTGTTCACGTCAACGTCGCATGCATTTGTTTATGTTGGAAATGGATCGAAAATAGTCATTATGAATTTCGATATTTAACTAAAGTTTATAGGAGGCAGAAGTTTCATTCATGAGATAAATTCATAGGTGCAAGGAAGGCATTTTGAAAAATTTTCCATTAGATCTATATTTCTCGATTTCAGATGACAAACCTAAACACTCATACAATAAAATGTCACAGGATACTGATGTGAAGACAATAACTATAAGCAAATACTGGCCAACTTACCTTCAATCCTCCTCCTGCGAGTGTTTCGCTCAATTTAAGTCTTGCATCTACAGTTCTTTTTATATCCCTTTGTAAACGCCTGCCGAAATCTTTAAACATTGTGGAGCCTCCCGACAGAACTATATTATTATATAACGGTCTTCGCACGTCGATAGGACAATTCTGAATAACATCATCGACAATTTGTGATACTGGAATGGTGAAATCGGGATTGGAAAATTCTGGATGAAAAAATATTTCGGGTCCCAAAAATCGTTCGTAACCTACATCAACGTTAAAAGGTTGCTTCGTAACAGAGTTGATTCCTTCATATTTCTTCATCCATTTCCCTGGATCACTGTCATATTTGGCAAACTCTTTCGCAATATCTGGACATATATAACAGTGTCTTTCTTTAATAGCTTTCGCAGTTTCTAATGATTGTTCTGGAGGAATTCCAATTTCTCTTTCACGAAGAAGGGACTGAATAAAATAAGTAATATTGCGACCAGCAATGGGAATATGTTTGATGCAACTACCAATTACATAGCCTTCAGCCTAGAACGAAAAGCGAATTCAGATAACTAACTAATCATTATTTATATATAAATTCTCGGGAAATAGGTTACACTAACACATATGCTTATTATTTTCGTCTTTACGTACGTTTCGGTTTCATGACCATCATCAGAAGACGTATCAATGTCAATTGAAAATGCCCACGTCGCCGAAACTAACAGAAACACGATTAATCGAAATTATAAAACATCAAATGTTTCAAGTATATTAATCCGCTGCTTAGTAATTTTCTTATAAACTTAGAAGACATATCAAATCACAATATGTAATACGACTGAAGAACTGAACCAAAAATATAACGCTTGAGTATCCACTTTCGAACCAGATGTTGCAGATTTATGAGGTAATAGAAAAGGTTGTCAGACATTATTAAAATATACTTTTAACATTATAAAGAAGCATGCAGGAAATTGCAAGGGTTTTAATTAATTAAATTACTATACATTATTGAATATCTGTTCTATGATTTAAATACTTGCGAGTCACGTTTTATGTGAATCCTCTCCAGAAGTTTTTGTTTCTTGTACTATACTTATGGCCATACATTCTTTTTTGTAAATATTGTTTAGATATTCCTGTATAAGTCCCATCACAATCTAAACAATTTAATTTGTATACTGTGTGTTTGTTTATCTTTAGGTATAGAAGGTTTTAGATTTGAAAAATATTTATGCGCAACATTCATATCATACTTTTTAAACATTTCTTAATTTTCTCTGAGGTCTCTGGAATGTATGGTAATGTTATAAAATTATTTGTATTACCGTTTATGTTATTTATATATGACGTTCAATTATAGATTTTGTTTATTCTTTCTTTAATGATGGGATTGAAAAATGTTTTTGGGTAGCCATTCATTTCCAGTGTATTACGAACAATTTTTTAATTTTTAGGACGGTCCTCTGGGTGGGACAATTTAACCGCGCGATCTGTAAGACTGTTTTATAGCTTGTTGGTGCAAAGGAATTGAAGTGAAGATAACGTTGAGACCAAACTTCTTTAGTAAGCCACGAAGTTTTTATTTTTCTATCTGCATCATGCCTAATGTTCATATCTAGGAAATTTATGTTTTTGTTCGCTTCTATTTCACAAGTAAATTGAAGTTTACAGTGGAAATTGTTAAATTCATTAATCACGTACTGAATTTTATCATTGGGAACACACATTAGGCAATCATCTACATACCGTTTAAAGAATACGGGTTGAAAATTTAATGAATTTATTACAGATTCCTCTAGGCATTTCATAACTAGGTTACCAATAGTAGCTAAAATAGGAGATCCCATTGCTGTACCGAATATTTGCCCAAAATATTGCTCACAGTATTGAGAATAAGTGCATTCTAAATAATACTTTACTGGATTTACAAATTCAGATTGATCTAGAGGTGTGTGGTTTTTAATCTCTGTCCAACGTTTTTTATTGCTATTCAGTGCCAAAACGAGTGGTATATTTGTAAATAACAAAAGAACGTGCAAGTAAATTAATAATGATCAACGGGTAAAGACGAAAATAATAAGCATATGTGTTAGTGTGACCTATTTCCCGAAAATTTATATACAGGGTGTTTCAGTTTTTTCGTTGATAACTTCGGCAAACGATAGAACTTCTAAAAATAATAGGAGTCTTTCATATAAAATTTTTCTCTAGATCACTTCGTTTTCGAGATACAGGGGGTGGGTGTTGAAATTGAAAAAAAAAATTTATTTTTTTGCGAATATCTCCGGAACCGTTCATTGTACAGAAAACAGCTTTTGTAAGCAATCTCTACTCATAGTAAGCTATGTTTTGTGCGATGAAACATTTTTTTTTAATCATAATTGGTGAAGATTTTGAAGGGGTAGTGGTTGTTTCCCTCCCCAACTTCTACGCCACTGGGAAAAGTACGGTTTTGATGCCCATTGAACCGCCAATGTTCTCTACACAAAAAAGGTACTCCTGGTCATAAGCTCTAAAGTTGACCGTTTTTGGGAAAAATCAACTTTTTTATGTTGAAAAACATGGTCAATTTTTTGGTTTTGTTACTTGTTTCAAGAAATTTTGCTTAATTGGTAAAAAATAAATTTTATTTCAAAGAATTGACAATGTTTTTCAACAAAAAAATTGATCTTTCTCGAAAACGGTCAAGTTTGGAGCTTATGACCAAGAGTACCTTTTGTGTGTAGAAAACATTGGCGGTTCAAATGGGCATCTCAAAACTGTACTTTTTCCAGTGGCGTAGAAGTTGGGGAAAAAAACAACCACAACCCCTTCAAAATCTTCACCAATTATGAATAAAAAAAAATATTTATCGCACAAAACATAGCTTACTATGAGTAGAGTTGTTCACAAAAGTTGTTTTCTGTACGAAGAACGGTTCCGGAGATAATCGCAAAAAACTGAATTTTTTTCTCAATTTCAACAACCTACCCTGTATCTCGAAAACGAAGTGATTTAGAGAAAAATTTTATATGAAAGACCCCTATTATTTTTAGAAGTTCTATCGTTTGCCGAAGTTATGAACGAAAAAACTGAAACACCCTGTATAATTCATACCTGGGTCATAATAAAATGAGATGGAATCATTGTAAAAATGTGGTTGTTGGTGTTGTTTTCAAAGCTCATGCTATACCGAGGCAGGCAGGCAAGTCTTAGTACGTGAAAACCATTCAACCAATAACTTACGAAATGATAATTATTATGCAGCAAAAATTGTTAACTCTTTGAGCTATATACTTTCTAATCAACAAGTTGTTTGTAATAGTTTGGTTATTTGTTAATAAACAATTGACCAATTGAGGTCAAAATATCTTCAAAGAAATTGAAACTTCGTGATTTCAGAAAAGAGCTGTATAAAAAACAGGTTTTGCCGATGAAGAAAATTATTGCTTTCCTGGACTAATTACAAATATATTATTCAATTCGTAATGAATTTATATAAGAGATCAGGCATATATTTGGAATAATGCGAGTAACATTTTCAAAACAAATGTTTTGAATAAAAGTTGTTAGACTAATTTTTTGACATATTTGTGTGACCTGATAATTTTCGGAGGTTTCAAGTGTCACTTTAGGCACAACCAAAATCGTTTTCTCAAATGAGAACCTATTATTTTGGTATGTTTTTTGGAATTTACGAACTATTCTGCATATAGGGTCATCGAAATTTAGTGAAGTTGGATAAAAAAAAGCATGGGTTTGAATCAGGCGACCGAGATGGCTGGTCACTCGTATTTCTCCCCGACGCACAATCCATGTGCAAATGTTGCCCAGGCGATGAATAATCGTCATAAGAGGCTATTTGGGTTAACCGTAGTTAAATTTTTTTTTACACTTTATCTTACCATACCATAATAAAATTTGATAACCATGTTTGCAGAATAATGCGTACATTCCCAAAAACAAATCTAAAATGAAGGTTCCTATTTGAAAAAACAAAGTTAGTTGTTACAAAAGTGACAATTTAAGCAGTCAAAAAATGCTATGTATTGAATGTAATAGCATTCCGTAAGGCACTTATCATTGCGCATAGGATATAGACCAAATAAATAGTTATTAAAGTTGAAGATCTGAATTCAATAACGTAGAACGAACATACAGGTAACTAATAATGTCCTAACATAAGAAATGATGACTAAACGTTGAAGAATTCGTGAATGACGAAATATTACAAGTATGGTTATGGCTACGTCCAATCACAAAATATATGTGAACAATGGTGCCAAATATAGCACTAGTTGGGTGTCTCAACAAAATTCTGAACTTTCTAAGTCAAGAGGGGGATATAACAAAGTCATACAATATACCCAAAACCGCATTTCCTAACATTATCTCCATAACTTCCGTACATACAATCTAAGAACTAAAAATGAACTGTTTAGATTCGCTATCTAAACTACAAAATGTCTTAATTTTACACGTAATTTCAGTTACACAGTTGTATATGAACAATGTATACCGAACCTCAAATGTCAATGTGTATAAATGACAGGCAATTTCAGTTTCTACTGAACAAAATCCTCGGGATCTTCAGGATTTTGAAAAGGCAAACCAATTAAAATTGGATATGCTTTGTAGAATAATTATTGGCGTCTATTTATGAAATTGTTAACAAAAGCAGTTGGTGCTTCGTAATAATTGGGGGTTCGAATGAGTATTTGAAAATTATTGACACTTTTTGAATTATTAGTTCTGTAGTTGAAAAAATAATGCGATACTTACTACAGGAATGACATGTGTGACGCCATCTCCACTATCCACTACTATTCCAGTCAAAGTTCTATCTTCGATACTGCGGCCAACCCAACTTGCAGCTAGTGCTAAAACAGCTTGGACTGCAATATATAATCCAGGGACATTGAAAGATTCAAACATAATTTCTGCTGTGTACTCTCGATTTTCAGGTGTGTTTAGAGGAGGCTCTGTCAAAAGAAAATAATGATCTTCCGGTTCTGCTCGTAGATATTTAAAAATACATTGTTCTAAAAATCGCTCCATAAGATCCCAATCTTCCACCAAGCCATGCCTCACTGGATACTGCATAAAAAATTATACACATTAACCCACCTATATAATCAAGCTCAACAAAATTGTTGTGATATAGGATTTCTCAAATTTAGCTATACGAAGAATTAAAACGTGAAACTGTTCAAAACTATAAAGTAAAAAAAGTAGTTTAATAATGGCATTAAATCAAGGATGTACTGACATATAATTCATAATATCACACAACAAATATTTCCTAAAATTGGTAAATACATAATGTAGTGAAAAATCCATAAAGGTACATATATAAATAGAGGTAAAAAGCTCCACAAGCAGGCCCGTAGCCAGCCGTAGCTGTTTTTATTCCTTGCCTCGATACGCTGATTCAGAATTTGTCTGACAAATTTCTTAACGAGAACGCGGGAATCTTATCAAGCTTACAGATACTTCTCCCTGGATTTGCTGTAATTGAAAAAGTAGATGACTTGCATCATCTTTCGCCATACTTTGATGATCGAGTCTCAGAATCCGCTGTAAAAGCTGAGTATTGGATTTTTGTGACAAGAGCAGATTTCCAACAATCAAATATCTATTAACAGTTTTGGCAACTCTTCCGGTCACAACGGCAAGTGTGCAAAGGTCATTTTCGACAATGAAAAGAATCAAGACTTACTTACGTAACTCAACGGGCAACGAAAGACTTAGTGCACTCGCCGTACTGTCAATTCATGGAAACTTAGGTATCGATCCGAATGAGGTTCTTGAGATTATGGCAGCAAAGAAATCGCGAAAGTTAAAATTTTAAATTTTGTCTACTGAAATTGACGTTTCAGTTTGACAATTGATGTGTATGTGCTTGACTGACAATTAAAATACAGTGATGATATTAATAACAATAAAGCAGTTTTTCACTAATGAGTCCAACTTTAATAACAAATATCCTTGCAAGACACCCATGCCCCCCAAAAAATTATTACTACGTTTTGCCCCCCCCCCTCCCCCAAACCAAATTACTGGCTACGGGCCTGTAACTACAAGCGTCAATAGAGTTATTGCAACTTAGAAATAAGCCCCGACTTTATTGCAAGAACCGTTAATAAAGTATCCTCTAACGCGATTCTAAAATTGAACTATTGCAAGGTTGTATTTATGTGATTATATAGCACCTTGATTCGTGAGCTGCTTTTTTGATTAAACATTGTTTTCGTCTTTTCTCAATTTCATCCAAGCATCGGTATTTCGGAGCCTGTATTTTAATAAAAGACATCCTGACAATTGGACTCAAATCATGCATATATTTCAAAGTGAAAGAAACTTTCATTACAGAAACAATAAAATGGACGTTGCAACAACTCCCTATTGTTAAATGGTTGACATCATAGAACTATTATACTGGGTTCCCCATAATAGACTACCCATTTTATATTATCAATAAATTCCCTACGAGATAACTAAATAGGTTGTTCTCTGTGGGATTATCTTCTGTAGTCTTTGGGATTTAAGTAAATTATTAATCAAGTAGGCGCCTGTCACAAATAAATTTCAAATTAATAATTTTGTTAGTTTTCATCAATAATTATTTAATTTTTTCGCTTTGAGACATTATTTCAACATCCGTTTGAACTTTCATGGAATACTCAGTTCAACAACGTGTGTTTTGTGTAGCAACTTACATAAGAAGCAATTCGATAGAAGAAGTTAGGCGTGCATTCCGGCGTCAGTTTAATAACAACAATAGGGGTCACGCGCCAAATCGTAAAACTGTTAAGTTATGGGTTCGTCATTGGCGTGAAAATGGTTCTGTACAAAATTTGAAGCCTGGACGTCGAAGAACAGTTCGTACACCAGAAAATATTGAACGAGTTAGAATTGCGTTTACGAGAAGCCCTAAAAGGTCTGCTAATCGACAAACCCTTATCCTAGGAATATCGAAGGGAAGCTTAGATCGAATTCTTCCAAGGGATTTAAAATTACATTTCTATAAATACCAAATGGCACAGCACCTTAGCAATCAAGATAAAGAAGCAAGGTTAGCATTTTGTCAAGAATTTTTGGATTTACATCAAGGAGCAATTCACAGTCTCCTAATGACCGACGAAGCAAATTTTTATTTGAATCAGTAAACAGAATTTTAGATACTGGTCAAATGAAAATCCTCGTGAAATCTTTACACAGAACCTTCATAATCCAAAAGTTGTTGTATGGTGTGGAGTAGGATCTTTTGGTATTATTGGCCCTTATTTTTTTTAGGATGAAAATAACCGCGCTGTAACAGTAACATCCGAGCGCTACGTTAATATGCTAGAGACATTTCTCATTCCAGAATTAAATAGACGAGGATTACTAAACAATGCCTTACTATTCCAACAATATGGGGCAACAGCTCATACCGCCAGAAACTCAATGAAGGTCCTGCGAGAAATGTTTAATGGCCGACTCATTTCTCGATTCGGAGATTTGCCGAACGGCACCCGACTTAAAAGCCCAAGTGTTTGCGAGTCGTCCAGGTACAATGGAGGAACTGAAAGTCAAAATTCGTGAAAAAGTTGAAGGAATAGACGAAGGTTTGCTACGCCGTATAATGAACCACTTTTTATCTAATATTGAAAAATGTGTTGAAGCTGGTGGAGGTCATTTAGAAGACGTGATTTTTAAAAGTTAGCTTTAATTTAGTAAAATAAAAAGTATGTTTTGTTAACTAAAAAAATTGTAATTCAAATATTAAAATAGGTAGTCTATTATGGGGAACCCAGTATAAAACTCAAGTAGAATTCGCCACATAGGATGACGGTAGAGGAAATATGAACGAGAAGAAACGTATAGAGCAGTGATGCACATACCGCGGCCCGCGGCCCACTGTTGATATTTATGCGGCCCGCCAACGAATTTTAACAATTGTTCGAAAAACTGCAAAAGTATTTTTAAGTACCTACCACTTTCTTGTTCAGGTTTACTACGTAGGACATTTTTCTACCCGCCGGTCCAAGCATATTGTTACGAGACTAGAAAACTGTCGAATCTACTAGATTACTCGAAGTGTTCGCGAAACACGTCGGTATTATCCCCGAACAATGTGGATGTTTGGTAATTCGTATAAATACGACGCATCGCCCGCTACCGGGGCAGTTAAGTTTTAACTAAGGACAAGCGAACGTTATACTGATTGAACTGTAATCTGTGACGAAGAAATATTTCGTCGTTCGACCTTTGCATCTACCTACGTAACAATATAATATCAATTTTGATATGGATAAACCAGGGCCCAGTAACAAACGTAGTCGTAAGGTTGAAGATGAAAATCGACAGTTTCAAGATATTTGGACAGAAAAATCCTTTTTTATTTCATCGCATAACAAAATTGTCTGTTTAATATGCAAGAGAAGTGTTTCTATTCCGAAGGAATATAATGTGAAAAGACACTATGAAACCCAGCATCTTACTTTTATCAAATTAAATGGCGAAAATCGAACACAAAAAAATTCCACTTTACAACGGGAACTAATAGGCCAGGAAGATATGTTTACAAAACCAATTCAAGATGCTGAAACAGCTACTGAAGTTAGCTTTGAAATATCTAGAATAATAGCGAAAACTTCTCGGCCTTTTAAAGATGGTGAGTTTGTTAAGCATTGTTTAGATATCGCAGCAAAAAAAAGTGTCCGGAAAATGCAAAGAAGTTTGAGAAAATTCAGTTAAATCGGATGACTGTTCAAAGAAGAATTACCGCATTAGCAGCTAATATAGAAGAGCAATTAGCTACGAAATCAAGTTTTGAGTATTTTTCTATAGCACGCAAAATTTTAAAGTGAGTGAAGAACAGATTGGTATGAGTTCTGTGACAAGTCAAATCAAGGGGTGTGACATGCTCAAAGCTCTTCTGAAAAAATGTTCTATAATGGATTTGGATTTAACGAAAATATCGGGAATTACTACTGACGGAGCTCCTTCAATGGTTAGAAGTAAATCTGGCATAGTAACTATGTTAAGAGTATTTACAAACTAAAAACATAGATACCAAGGAATTAATGCAGTTTCATTGCATTATCCATCAAGAGGCCCTCTGTTCGATATTATTGGGATTTGAAAATGTGAAGAAAGTTGTACTACCTACTGTAAACTTTATAAAATCACGAGGTCTCAATCACCGACAATTCAAACAATTTCTCGAGGATATTGAAAGCGAATATGGTGATCTCCTGTTTTACACTGGAGTAAGGTGGCTAAGTCGTGGGTTGACATTAGAGCGGTTTCTTAACTTGATTGAAGAAATCAAAATATTTCTGGCGGAAAAGAAAAAGGACGTCCCCGACTCGACAACCCTGATTGGCTGTGTGACTTGTAGACATCACAAATCACTTGAATGTCTTGAATACGCGACTCCAAGGCAAAGATCGTATTGATTTCGCAGTTATACTCTCATGTTTCGTCCTTTCAATGCAAATTGAATCTTTTCAGGGCACAAATCAATTCAACTAGTTACGGCCATTTTCCGAACTACAAAAAAAAATGGAGAAATTCAATAAAACTGACGTCAACTTCGCTTATGTTGTAAAAATTGATATTTTGATACAAGCTTTTCAAGATCGTTTTGTAGACTTCAAAAAAGTTAAACCTCTATTGGACATTCCGCCGGAATCAATGCAGTTGGAATTGATAGACATGCAAAATGATGATAATTTACGAAAAAAGTTTAATGAATGTAATTTACTCAACTTCTACCGTTGCGTTGATAAAAACACTTATAGAGTTGCAAATAAATGCATTGAAATGCGCAAGCTTATTTGAATCAACGTATATTTGTGAACAAACGTTTTCAGTGATGAAACTCATGTAGACAATGACTCCTCTAGTTTCAAATCAAGTGTCCCGAATGTTATCAAGATAGATACTTAACTCATCTGAGGTGGGGAAGGGAGATGGGGTGGATTCTTCAAAATTCATGTAGACAATAACTCATCTTGTTTCAAAAATCAAGTATGCCGAATGTTATCAAGATCGGTACTTATCTTATCTGGGGTGAGAAAGGGAGATGGGGTGTTTTTTCGAAATCTCATGTAGAATGTAATGTGACTTTCCTCTTGTTTCGAAGGTCAAGCATGCAGAATTTCATGAAGACCCGTACATAGAGATAGTTTTTTTCAATTCTCATTTGAAAAGTGACTTTCCTCTTGTATTAAAGGTTAAGTGTACAACATTTTAGCGAGATCGGTACTTATCTGCTTCAACTAGTGGGAAAATGGGTTTTATTATTTTCATATCAAGGTGTAATTACATTCTGTAGTTGGAATAGTGAAAACATTTTGGAAACATTAAAAGAAACTAGAAACTTATTAGTTGGTGTTTTTTGACTAGCTCAGACAATTCGAGTGAGTATTTTACAGTAAATTTAGGTTTTAAATTAGAAAATTGTGATGCACAGTTTCGTTAGTTGAAGATCGATGTTTAGAAAACTTATAATTTTCGTACACTATTTGGGTATTTCCGCGTTCACTAATAATTTCTTTCACAAACGACATTCTAACTTTTGAAAAGAATGTTAGCTGTTACTTGTTAGCACGTACAACACGAAAAATATGATGATTATAAGTTTGGAAACAAGTCCCTGTCTTGCCTTAATAAGCAATAAATATTCAATTAGCCATAATGATCAACATCCGTCCATCCTTTCTGTTCTCACCAAAGAAATCTCAGTTTGACCAATTTCAGGCACCCTTAAAATTTACCTGAGACCTTGACCGGTCCCCGTAATCAAATTGTGACGAATATCATGCCGTCCCATAATTTTGTATCTATTTCATAATGGCACTTCGGTGCTAAACTATAATAACGTTTTCATGTTATTAATAAAAGTAGAATAAAAACAATGAAGAACAATGAATCACTTTGAAGTGATTTCCAAAATTTCAAATCCGTGGATAACATACGCACGCATTCTCATAATAAGCAAAGATACATCTTAAAAATAGTCTAGATCGATTCAGAAAGCCTCAAAACGGATATTTACGCGAAAATCTGTAAACATTTTTTTAAACCGCGAAAATTATTCTCTTATACTAAATATAGTGAGTAGTAAAAAATATATAGGTTATATCTTTATTTAATGTTGTATTAGCGGCTTAATCTCAGGTTGATCGTTTTGGGAGCTTTTACAGTGTCATGTATAGCCAAAGGCAGGTGATCATTGAGAGAACGAATATTATTATATAATAGAATTTTCAATTGTATTTTGATTGGAATAAACTCGAAATGATAATCTTCAATTTCGATTTTTTCGTATTTCATAAACAATGCGGCGGTTTTTATTGTACATAGTACTGCGCACTGATATTGAATATTGCGTTTGTGATTACTTCGAAGATTAAGATTATGTGAGACTCCATACTGTATAGTACAGCCTTCTCTAATCTGAGGCTAGCACCTACTACATGACTAATTCCAACTTAGACAGTAAGAAAATTCAAATGCGATACATGTTCAAGGGAGGATTCCAAGGTGTGTCAAAACCGGTGAATATTATCCTCCTTATTACAATGAAAATAAAGAACTAATTGAATGCATTTGCGGTGTATACAATTAACAAAGTATAGTTTAAGAAATTAAGTGAAGTTTTCTACTGTGGCAATATAAAATAGCTAGCGGTTTATTTTCGGTTGTCGTGTATGAGACGTACATGTTGAAAAATTCTATGAATTTATTTTCTCTTAATGTGAAATTTAATTCTGATTGGAAAGATAGTGGTTTCTTTCGAACACTTTTGGTACATCTAGAAACGAGTTCGGAAAGTGCCAAAGATCATTATTACGAATTAGTTTAGCATTAGCTAGATCTTTGAATAATGTCAAAGCTTTAATACCATTAACAAACTATAAGAGAGTTCACACTGTGGATATATTATGACACTATTGATAATAAATAATCACCCTTATCCACAAAAATACTATTAAAGTACTGAGGACCTTTTGGCTACCAAGTAGCCATCGTTAGTTCACTCTGATGATGGCTATTTGCTAGCCGAAAGGTCCTCAGTACTTTAATAGTATTTTTGTGGATAAGGGTGATTATTTCTTATCAATAGTCTTTAATACTATTGTCTAAAGCCAAATAAATCTCTCATGTTATATTGGCTAGACGAGTTAATTTAGACTTCTGTGGTCAGAAGCAATTGATTCACATGAAGCAAAATGAAGTTTTCCTCAAAAAAAATTATTCTTTTTTTAATCAATAATTCAAACATTGAAATACTGTGTCAAAGAGATGATTTGATTTGTCTGTCGGACTGCCTCGTTGTATGTAATGGTATAATTGTTGCCTCATTAATCGTCTTGGATATCCACTCAGCTCAATACAAAGTCAACATAGCATAGGGTAACAATGTTCTTAATATTTACAACTTTATGAAATCAATGCCTCCTGATTTATTTTTCATCTTAGAAACTGCACCCTGTAGCTCATTTGCATGAAGGGTCTCATAATAAATGCTGTTTTCAGAGATATTTCCATTGCAAACTGCATTTGGGAAATTTCATCAGCTAAGGATGGACCCAAGCACTATTATTCCTCCAAATACCATGCTGGGTATAAGTTGATCAAGAAAAAATACCACACCAGGGCCTACCAGTGTTGATAGTGATACAGAGGTAGAATGAGATGACTAATTATAGTTTTGTTTATGTATAGATGTATGATTTTCAAAGTTAATATGTTTTCAATTTCCTGGGATTCTATTGTCTAATACCCACATATATTAATAATTTTTCTGCAACAAAAAATGACCATGACACATAAGTATTGAATATTGAAAAAAATTCGATATATGGATTAGAAATTACAGCCATATGGATTTCAAGTCAAAATTGTGCTTAGATAATACAAATACCTGATTTTACATAGACTTCTAAAGTTTGGCTTCAATTCCTAAAACTTTTAATTAATGACTTGGCCAGTTTTTGCATAATCTGGAATACAGGTTGAATATTGTACAAAATATTAATTTGCTTTGTGTAAATAAATGATCTGTTTGGTTTCATTAAATTCTTCTTTCTTTTAAAACTAAATCCATCAAAATAAATTGTAGGGTTGTTTCAAAGTGACAAAGTATAATTTGCTTTCCACTCTCATAAGCTTTAAAGGTACCTTAATAGCGTATCCAGTAGCATCAAACGCTTCATCCCCTATGAAAAAATCTAAATCTTCAACTCCTTTCGTAAGCCTTCGACTAGATTGATCTCCTACTTTAGCAGTTTCTTTTATAGCTATTGCAGATGGAATTATGAATTGAGGCTCCTTGTTGGCAGCGAATCCGAGTTTTGTGTACCTTCGAAATAAAAAGTAATTAATTATTATCTACATACACCGGAAATTGGGTTAAGAATTGGCTTACCCAGTACCCACATCTATTACACACGCTGGTAGTCTACCAGCCATTTTTCGAAGATTTCAGCACAATAATACTTTACAAATTACTGAACCTAACTGCAAAAAAATAACCCGAGCAGAAAATAAACAAAACCACACCTAACATGTAGGTGACGGAATAATAATGTTATCTTTCGAATTCTTGCGTTTTGCCCACTCTCTGTCTCTAGCTCTCTAGCATAGAGATCATATAGTACTATACTAGTATATACTAGTACTATATGATCTCTATGCTCTCTAGTCGGATCAAGGTTGCATAGTTGTTCTGTGATCACAGATCAATCAACAATTATTCAAGAAGTCTAGTTAGTAGTTAGACTAGTACATAGTATAGTACCTTATTTAGACAGTGACTATTAATATGTATCTCGTATAGAGTCACTATTAATACGTATCTTGTATAGAGTCACTTCGAAACAAAAATCGACCAGTTTCCCAAAAATTGATAATGATGAAAATGAATTTATCCGTTACATTTGGACCGTATTGTACATATACTTTTACGCGTTACTTTATCTGAAGCACTAAAAAATGTAGGAACACTCCATAGACCTATTATATAGGTCTATGGTACACTCATGCGCCACTCGGTTAACAAAGTCATGTGTCACCCCTTTGAGAACGTCATATTTAATTTACGTCGTTTTGTTGGATTTGTTATGGGAATGAAAACGTAGAATAACAGAATAATATAATCATTAGTCATTACATGTTATCACGTTTTTTATAATAATATAATTTCTCAGACCAAAATGTCTATAAGCAGCGTTTGCGTGTTCAAATAAAATCCAATGGGAATCGGAAGTTCAGATTTCCCAAAAATACACGACGAAGACAATAGGTTTAAAATATGCGAAGAAATTCATGAGCTCCAAATAATGCAGCAGTTACGATGCTAATCGTAGTAACGATGCTAATCGTTTCATACTAGAATATAAATATAACGTGATCTGACGTCATCTTAGATGATTTAAAGGATCAAACTTTGTGCATATCTATGTTAAAAACCCTGCCGCTGATACGCCTGCCTGCTGGAACTACTGGTAAATTCAAGTGTCACCCTGCAGAGTATAGAAGTAGGGTCCGCAGCCGCTGAATATGTCTTGCTGGCTGGGCACCGTTCTATTTGGGGAAAATATACCGATTATTGATACCCGCTAGCCCGCTACCATATAAGTTAAATTTTCTTGAGATAGTGGCGAGTATAAAGCCAATTATTTTTAAATACAATTTTCCGAATAACTTATTCGATTGTTCCAAGCTGGGTTGAGACTTGGGAGTAAATTATATAATAATTATGGTTTTAATACGAGCATTCAATTCCAAAAATACAAAAATTCTAATCAATAATCAATTTTATACAAACCTTAAATCAAACTCACCTCGCTCAATACTGCTGCATTATTTGGAGTCCATGAATTTCTTCGCATATTTAATACCCACCATTGTCTTCGCTGTAGTGCAGCTTTGGGAAATCTGAATCTAGATTATTTTATATTTGAACTTATAAACGCTGCATATCCCGGCATTTTGATCTGAGCAATTACTTAGCTATTGTTGAAATTTTCGATATCCGACACTATAAAAAACGTGCTAACATGTAACGAATTTTTAAATAATGACTTCCAACACGTATTGTGTTCTAAATTTTCATTGCAATAACGAATCCAACAAAACGTCATAAATATAACGTCCAATAGGCTGACAGATGACTTTATCTATGCGAAAATTCGATTCTTTTCGAAAGTTCTCTATGATGCTTGATAATTTCCTGAGAATTTAGTTCTTCTATGACATCTTTCGGTTGTAAACAGAGAGAAGAGGTTGTAATTTGTAAACATTCAACTATCTGTTTTATTTTTACCATAATATTAATGGTTTTATCATTCTACAAGAACATACCCAAAAAAATAATATATGTGCATATTTATATGTAACATGTCCAGCTGTATGTTTTGCCTCAATTCAACACCAAAAGTTCGCATGTTTGGTATATACATGGAATACGGAGCCGATCATACTATTGAAAACGATCTTACAGAATTTTTTGGGTACCAGGTAATTTTCAAATTATTAATGCATTAATGTATTTTATTATCTTATATACTTGGTTAATAAAAATATTTTCTTAGATCGAAGATTTTTTACGATCGGATGACGTTGTCTGCAACAACTGCATGAACTTCTTTGAAAAGTTAGCGTACATCAAACGGAGATTGTTGCCACTTATATTTGAGAGGGATAAAGAAGACGAGACGAAAAGGCAAATATTCAACAAGATATGGGAAATTTTCACACAATATTCCTTTAGTCTTGCTAATTCAGTTAATATGGAAAATCGTGATCCAGTTGATCATTGTCCATCACCTAACCCTTTGGTTTATAGATACTCTGTACCTTATGTTCAGAAATATGAAAAAGAAATAGCAGATAGAGAAAGAGCCCGTAGTTCGAGTGAGTCACATTTGATTATCTATTATATTTATTGTAGAAATATGAAAAAGAAATAGCAGATAGAGAAAGAGCCTGTAGTTCGAGTGAGTCACATTTGATTATCCATTATATTTATTGTAGCAATTGAAGTGATTGAATACTATGTAATTACCGAGAGTTCTGCTGTTGGATTTCGTGTTTATAATTAACATACTGTCACAAATAAGATTTTCCTGATAATTAAACTAGTAATATTTAGATCTGAATATAATTATTTCAGGTTAAAAATGAACTTACTGTATAATACTTACCTATTACATGTGCTTAATTCTTCTTATACTGAGCAATTACTAAATAGAAACACAGCTTGTGTATTCTATAATTTCCCACTTTGGATGAGAGGTATATAAACGCACTTTAAGTTAGTCAGACCCATTGAATAGAATCAGTTCAAACTAACTTGAAGGCTAATTCCAAATTATGGTGCAACCAATTTAAGAATTAATTAGCAGGACCCACCTTAAAAATCATGAAGATCGAAAATAAAACTTGGATAGTTAAAGGCTAATTAAGTGCCATATTGGCATATTTAAGGGTTACTAATTTGATTGAGAAAACAAATATTATTTATCTCTTAAACATTAACATTTTTGTGTCTCAGAAAGAAATATACTGTTTTGAAGGATTTTAATAAAAAAATATTCAACCATTCTTCTGATATACCTTCGTAAACCCCTATAATGTATGAAAGTGCCGATTATGATGCAATTAATAATTTCATTGCAGCTACAGAATGGGACAAATTAATTAAATGTATCTGATAGTGCCGGAGCTACTGATCTCTTGATGTTATATCAAGCTAAGAACCTTTTCGTACAAATACGGCAGTTCTGTAGTTATAATACTCCCGAGTTTGTATAGTGCTGAATTGAAACGTCTTATATTTGAGAAAACTAAGCTTCAATAAGTAATTTTAAGGGTGTCTTTCATGTAAAATATTTCAATTTGGGGCCTCCATTATTCTCATAATACAGAGCTAGTTGAAAACAGTTTTGCCAATTTTTCTTAAAAACGGCTAAACTTTAAAAATTTAAAATATGTTGTGTGGACCCCACTATCAAATGACGTTTTTAGGTAGAATACTTATTGTCACCTGGAATATTCTACTAGAATTTTTTTATGGATTGACTAACATAAAAACAAAA
Organism: Endomychus coccineus; assembly: GCA_958510875.1. NCBI lineage: Eukaryota > Metazoa > Arthropoda > Insecta > Coleoptera > Endomychidae > Endomychus > Endomychus coccineus. Next base: position 212,147,926 of record OY294067.1, read on the forward strand.
TCCCCATATATAGACCAATCTGTTTAAAATGTTTCCTGTCTCTACATATTACTTGGAACATATAACCATTATCAAGCAAAAAAATGGCATTCATTTTAATAACACTTTACACATAAAATTGATTAAAAAAACATAGTAGGCCGCTATCACATTATTCTTATTAGACACCGTCAATAACCGAGGATAAACACTGAATTAAAAAACTAGTTTTCTTGTTCAGTAAACATGAACGCATTTACTAATGCAGAAAGTGACGGGAAAGAAAACGGAGAACGCCGTGGAAACGCTAATGCAGCCAGAAGATTGTATCACCAACGATTTCCTGATCCCCCGCTTCCCTAATGCCAAAACTTATTGTACACACGAGATTGCGAGAAATAGGAGCGTTTCAGTGGCGGCTCGTGAACTTTTTAAGAGAGGAGGCTGGACATAAAACGTTCTTGTAAAAATATACTCTATTCAGCCAATAAATTTAACCTTTGCACAGCGACCGTACCAGCTACTTCAGTGCCAAAATTAATTGTTGCCAAGCAAGAACCAACGTGGAGGTGTAGTTTCTCTTGGCAAAAAATTTTTTTGTTCGTTTTTTTTTCTTTGGATTTTTGATATTTTTTATTTTATTTTTTGAAATTTTTCATATTTTGTTTTTTTATTATTTTTATAAACTTTTTTATATATTAACGGAATTCTACGGTTCTTTAGTTTGCGAAAAATGATCAATAATATTATCATAAAATGTATCATTTTGTTTTAAGTGTTTTACTGAATCTTTTTCAATAGATATCAAACTAACACTGTATAAACGATTTTGGCTCATTGTATTTCGCATGTAAGTTTTTATTCGTTTGAGAGTAGAAAATGATGTCTCCACCGATGCCGACGTGACAGGAATGGTGACTGTCAAACAAAGTAGTTTATAAAACTGAGGTAAAACTTGTTGCAAATCATTGTCTATCATATATTTTATCATATCCGCGTGAATGTCGTTCTGGCCTAAAATATCTTTATCCGAGTAGGTATATAACCCATAATTCATTGTGCAGTGCTATTTTATCAAAAAATTTATATTTTAGAACTAAGTTATCTAAAAGTGTATTGGGAAACTCTTTTGAAAAAGATTCGAAAAATCTTCTATTCGTCAAGTCGAAAAATTTCAATTCATGTAAATCGGAAAATCGAATCTCAATTTGACCTTTAATAGTATCTAAAATTTCATAAAAAAAGTTGTTTATATTGTAGTTTCTTGTCTACCAAATTATATGTTTTCCTCCTTTAACAATATTCTGTTTACCGGTTAATTTAAACTTAATACTCGATGTAATATGTTCCTGCGATTTTTCATGTCTATCTATACCACGAGCTAAATTTTTCAAATCATCATAACCCGAGTGTCCCCAACATGAAGTTGTATCAGATGTAAATAGCAAGCAATATAATTTATTGTGTATTTCGATTTTGAAACATACCTGTCATCGTCACCACTAATCCTTTCAAATCCGGTAAAAGCCGTTTATTTTTAACAAAACACTTTTCTATTATATGTTAATCCACTAAATGGATTTTCTAACAACCCAGCAACTAAGTCACTCATCATTTTAACGTTCACCGATTAGATAAATTATAACTTAACTACTTAACCTTACTTCTCCTCGCGGTACAAATTACAAAACCAAGAACTAACGGAACACGACACGTGTGGCATTCTTCTAGCGGAAGGGCGGTAGCAAGTAATCGTATTTCATTCGACCGACGGTTCCATACGAGAGGCTAGCTTCCATAGGATGTTGCCATATTCGCTCTTTTACCCTATCTAGCAATTGAACTGCTTGGAAAACGGCAACTGTGACCATACGTATTTAGCGTTTGAGATATATAGAGAATCTAGCCTCTGGCCACTGTTGCCAGATTAGAAATAACTACTGAGAACGGGGAATTAATTGTAAAATTTAAAGAATTATCAGAGAAACAGGAAATAAAATGGAGAATGATCATTAAGATAAATTGGTGAGGAGGCTGAGCTTCGCTTAGCCTCCTTCGAGGAGCTGCCACTGGAGCGTTTAAAGAAAATGAAAGGAATGCAGGAAGACAGAATGCGGTACCAGCTGAACAAGAGGAAGAAGTTTCAGAATATTTTGAAGAAAATCCTTGAGAAACCATTAGAAAGACTTCACGGCATTTGGGTATGCGAAATTCTACCGTCACAAAAATTTTAAATAGGTATCGACTGCACCCTTATCATTTTACAAGAACCCAAGAACTGATACATAAAGATTTTTCTGTAAGACTTTGACTGATTTTGTCGCAGTAAGCTTGAGGAACGCATCTTCAGTTTTTCGCAAAAATTCTTCTTACTGATGAGGCCTTGTTCACACGAACTGTAATATTCAATTTCCAGAATATGCATATGTGAACAGATGCTAATCCCCAAGCCATTATGATATGACGGTTTCAGCATACTTTTCTATGAACTTATGGTCCGGTATTGTTCATTTAATTGGGCCCTACATATTCCCGGAAATCTAGCCGGTCAAGAGTATCTTGTTTCTAGAAAACGTGCTTCATCTACTTTTAGAAGATTTGTGCTTCTACAAAAAAAAATGCAAAATGTATGTATGGTACATACACAATGAAGCCTCTATCCGGCAGTGACTTAATCATAATTTCGAATGTCGTTGGATAGACGCACCAATAATTGGCCACCGAGGTCTCTTGACCTGAACCCTCTAGATATTTTTACGGGGCATACGAAGGAAATTGTCAACTGATTAGAAGATCTGTTTCAAATGAAATTAAAAATTCGGTACAAAAGCTACGTAGTGTAACTTTCGTTCGAAGGTTGCAGGTATGTGAATAGTATGAAGGACAGTATTTCGAACAATTGATGTAGTTTTTTCTTGTTCTATTATTAATAATAAATAAGTTTTAAAATTTTGCTTGATATTGTAAGTTTGTGATATTACAAAAATAGTATCATACATCTTCAATTTATGACAACGTGCAATCATTTTTTATGTGAAGTAACACCTCAAATTTAAATGATTTTAATCACATCACATATCTACTATTACTAAAAAAGACAGCATACATGATTATTAAAATAAATTGTAGAGCATTTAATTTGGCTTTAATTACCAAATGATTTGTGATTCTTCCCAATGGGTCCTGCTAGCTCAAGGTGTCTGGTATATATTTGCTGACTGATAAGAAACAAGTTCACTCATAGAGGTTCTGAAGGGATCAAAAACAATGTTTTGGTTCATAAATGTATTGGTGATATTATCATTGCATTTCTTGGCAGATACGTATGGTTTTACATCTAAAGAAATTTATCAATTTATTGTAAATATCGGTATTATTAACTATATATAAAAATTCTCGGGAAATAGGTCACATTAACACTTTGTTTTATATTTTCTTCTTTACGTACGTTTCGGTCTCACGACCATCATCAGAAGACTTATTATGTCAAAGTCAAAAAGGGTTTTTTAAAACTAATTATAGCACAAGCGTCCATATCGCACAAATTTCAATCAAAAAAGCCCACGCCTTCGAAACGAACAGCATCACGAATAATCGAAATTGTACCGTCAATATTCAAGCATAAAAATTTAACAAGAATCCATTATTCAGTAATATTCGCTTGTATATTATAGCTAGCTAAGTTGCAAGCTGGAATTTGCAGTAGTACTCTACCGCCTGCAGGGTTCCAACAACGGACACTATATCTCCTGACATGTAAGGCAAACTAGCTCTTGGTCTATTCCGTTACGAGTGCCGTAGATGATAATACAGCATCCTTACGGCCGCATTATGGAGATGGGTGTACGTTGAGCCCGCCTTTGCCGGAAATGCCGGCAGCAGGTGGAAACGCGTCTCGGGCGCCTTTCGACAGGCCCTGCAGCTGACATCAGGAACCTGTATACCCATCACGTTGTGGCGATAGAACAAGGTGTTGTTTATTTCATCTTCACAAGCTGCGGTAAATCCCTCGGTCTCGGATATAAGCCCGGCTGACCTTAAGTAGCGGAAAGTCAGCCTTGTTGACAAGCCGAGTGTTTCGATGTTTCTGTAGAAAACACCGTTTACCAGCATGTTAACATGCCGCCTGAGCATTAAATCTTGCCCCTCCACATTTTTCTGGGGTTTTAGGCTAGAAGGTTGCAACTCGAGGTTGCTCTCTAGTTGGCCTTCTCGCCTGATGTGAAATCTGAGACAAGTTCTTCTCCAAATTTTTGTGCTGTGTTAACGATAAATGCCCCTACTATGGCCAATTTAATAGCATTCGTTTTAAAATCAAATATTGATCGGTGCTGAAATTTTATTTTCCGACGACCTACATGAAAAACACAACATTCGCGCATGGTCCTAGAGCTAAAAATTATGTATTTTCCAGTAGTTGGAAATATTTCATTTTGCCCGGACTATTTTCCGAACTAGTTGCAGAATGTACTATTTCCAACCGGAAATCAAATGAAGTAGGATCAATCGAACCGAAAATATATTGGAAATGATTAGAAACCGCTAATGAATGACATTAAGATATACTTTATGTTACTCTGAAATTTTACTTAAATCTTAAAATGAAAATTGCGGACAATTGTGCAGGTTAAATATATATGTATTATACATATTTATAACCATAAAAACAAGGTTGTCATTATGGTTAACAAATATTATAATTCCATTTGCAAACTGAAGATGGATGTCAAATATACCACTAGAAATGGGGCCACCCCACCCAAAAAGAATACAGTTCCTATTTTCACCACTCGAAAACGGTCCGCAAAATTCAAATCCATATGAACAATACACACATATAAATAAGATATTTAAAACTGTTTGTATTAAGTGAGAGCAGTTACATATTCAATGACCATCATGACATGTCCGTGATATGCAGTGACTTGAAATTTTGGATAGGGGTGGAGTATGTCTCAAAACGGTGGTTCTGGGCATTGTCAAAGTATACCAGGTCTGCCGGAGCCTCCCTTCCATCGTTTCTCGCGCTGGGTGACGTCACCCAGCTCCTCCAATCACAGCCTTGCTCTCATCAGCTCGTTGCTGGCACGTAACAACATCATATTATGTCCTTGTCTATAACATTGAATAAACGAAATAAACGACCAATCAGATTGCACTAAAATTTTAAAAAGAATAGAAGGGAGGCTCCGGCAGACCTGGTATACTTTGACTATGGTTCTGGGGGTGAAAGAAGTTAGTAATTCTATGATTTGACAATTCCACTGACAGCAAAATATAATTTATTATCTCTGTCATTTCAAATAATAGTATATTATTCAACGAGCATATTATGGTGGCTATTATTCACGTGGATTATCCAAGTGAATAATAGCCATAATATGCAAGTAGAATACTATACTTTGTCCATGACCCATAAATAATACTTTGATACTAATAAACTTTGCTGTTGAAACAAGTCGAACCAACAAATTGTTGACGTTTCAAATTAAATTCAATCTGACTTGACGTTTCATAGCACGCTCTATTTTTATCGTATTTGTCTATACGTTTCTATCATGTTTGTCATATTGATGGTAGTGAATAATGATTTCATTATTCACTAGTGATTAATGGATATCATTATGCTTGAGGAAGCACATGCATTATGCATATTTTATACAATAGTCGTGGACAAACATAAATATTAATACATAGTGTATAAAACAAAGAGATGTGTAATATCGTGAACATGAATGACATGTCACCAGTGGCAGCTGGTGACACCTGGAAATGGTGGTGCGCAGCAAACGTGTAGCAGCCGAAAATTTATTTTTCAAGGTCAAACACCCTTCAATTATAAATGGGAAATTCCCAGAGCAAACACATTTGCTTAAAGAAATAAGTTTCGTTGAATAAATTATCTCTTTTTTGATGCGATTGATAGAAATCTCGACAAAAATTCAAATATCAAAAAATTAGAGGTAGACCGCTCTCAGATCTTCAACTTTTAAGATAAAAACGTAGCCCCTAGAATCCCTAGATATATAGATATAGATATCCAGAGGTTATTTGTAAAGAAAATCCATGCGTCTATTTTTAAATTCGCAAAAATGCAATTACACAATTTATTAGAATCTGGAATCGTTGCAATTAGTGTTTTCTCCACAGTTATCATACAAAGTGAATTTACTCTGTCCTGCGCCATTGTTTATCTCAAAAATGTTTTAAATCTTGTTATCGGTATGGTACACTTGTTATCGGTATGGTACAAATTAATTTTAAAGATAAAACAGTTTCAATAAACATATTTTGAACTTAAGCTAGTACGACTTTACTCTTTATATTAAACCAAGTTTTGTTAAAAATATTCAAAATGGCGGATTCATGGCTACAAACATCCGGTACGATATCTTGGGTTCTATTTATCGCGATAAATCATAAACCAAAAAATGCGTTTTTGAGAAACCTTCCAAATGCCGCAAGCCCCGTTCCGATCCGAGATTTGGACGCCGAGATATTTGATTTGTTCACTAAGCACTTTTTTAGAGACTTTTGTTGTAGAAAGTAAACAAAAAGTGTACCTGCACTATAAAGGTGCGATAGCTGAACTCAATACTAGCAATTGACCTAATTTGTTTATTTACTCGGAAAGAATATAAACAATTGTCACGAAAAAAATATGGCATAATCTATGGCTAATATTTAGTTCGTGACGTGTTTTACAAAATGATTAAGCAAATACATTCGGAGAAAAAATATTGTTTATAAACACCATTAATTTATTAATAACAATTAATTGACAAAAGCAAATGGGTCTTAAACAACGTGTTTTGTTAATATCTATCATCATATAAAATTTCATACTATTACCTCAAATAGGTTTTAATTTATACGCATTTTTCGAGAATTATGCAATCAAATCGCAGATATAAACAATAGCTCAAACTTTAGACAATTTTTAACTTCACCATCGTTTTCAGCGCCGCTTTTTGCATAAGAATCGACCACAAAATTGCGTTAGCCTCAAAAAACTACTTCGGAAGTTGGAGAATAAAACTCAAATTTTACACAAGACTTTTAACATTTAATTTAAAAATGCTGACAAATTGTTTCTGATCCCTGATATTTAAGGACATACTTTTAGATTTAGCTTTAGTTGATAACTCCTTGCTTTGAAAATGCCACAGTGTGGTGAAACTTCCGAAGTAATATGAATTTACACTACGTAAACGCCGAAACCATAGATATATCTCAAAAAACTATTTTCTTCTATTTTTGAACCTATATTAACTTGCCCAATTATTACACAATACTAGAAAACAGAACAGTGAAGGGTAAAGATCCTTATTTAATAAGGAAAAAGGGACTAATTACTGAGAAGATATACTGAAGTGAAGATCGTTGATTCTATAGATATTAATGATTTATTCCTTTTCCAACCACAATATCTTTTCATCCTATACCTTTTTAACACAGCCTCTGCTGCATCTTTATCTAAATCTAAACTATTGAACAGACTGGTTTATCGTTAGTCTGCTGACGAAGCAGGGACGTGATTCCCTAGAAAATGATATTGGACGCTTCAACACATTAGAACTAAAATTTTAGAAAAAAAATGCGGGCAGTCACCGAGCACTGCTGACAGAAGTGAAAACTGACATTATGAAGTAACCAATTTATTTTGGGAATTTCATCCAAATTCGTATGATTTCACCAGTATCATCTCTTTCTACATGACACAATTTTCCGACAGTGCCATTGGACAATCCATCCTCAACATCTATGTTATTAGTTATCATGTATGGTCGGTTAAGAACTAAAATTAACTCTTATGGTAATCCACCCGTATCATCGGTTCTCATTTTATGCAACTTCTGCCTGAAATTTTGTTGCTCGGCATTATGACAACCAACGAAAACATCCGGTGCCACAGATACTATTGTCTACGGTATGGAGTTGTTGTACTCGTAGCATACGAAATTACAATTTTATTATTTTTAAATTAAAATTAATATAATTAGTTTTTCTTTAGTTTACACAACTGTCAGCATTTCAATCAACAATTATATACATTTTTATATTTAATAATAAAAAACGTATAATGGACGGTACAATCCCTGTAAAGATTATGAATGTAACCCGATAGTCATTTTAATGAATACACATTATTTTATTTTCAAAATATATCATTTATTGATATTTACATCGATTTAAATGAAAGTAATGTTAAACAGCATTGGTCCGAATTGAAGATGTCTACGGACGGTGGTAAAAGAAAACATCTTCAATTCGGACCAACGATCAAATAATCTAATAAGAAACGCAAAATGTAAACATATAAACATTTCCGTCAAATGTTAGTATGATCGTAAATTACACCACACATAATTATTTGAAATAAAATTTTGTACTTTCGTATTAGTAGTATTAAAAAAACATCAAGACGATACTATTATATTTGATGAGGTGATCTAACATTCGAACAGTGAGAATAATAAACTAGTTATAACACAACGTCATCAATGTGTAGTACACATGCAAAAGTTCTCACTTATACACATCACTAATATTGTATTCTTATGACAAGAATTATATTCACAATATTTAAAACCTTGCACGTAGATACGATACTAAGTACACAATGTACAATTAATAAATTCAATAAAAATATAACTTTCGTCTGCACGAGGACCGAGGATAGAGTAAATGAATAACGTCGATTATTCGACTCAGATATGCACACGCGTGTAAGCGTATAGAAAGACTGCCTGACGCCTGACCCTAGTAGTTGCGCACGCGGCAGTATACATAATACCTAATATAAATAGCTACAGCGTGACGGCACGTGACGGACTCATGGTTTGACCCCCCATCTGAAATAGCTCAACGCGCCTAAAGAAGTTTTCACTCCAAAAATCCACAATTTAAGGAACAATATGATGATTTTATGCAAGAGTGCCTCCGAATCATTCAATCATAAGTCAAAATAGATCCATATTCTAAAGATAGTAGTCTTATTACAAAGTTGCGCGTAGTCTTTGATGCATCGTCAAAAACCGGTACCGGTTTATCGCTAAATGTCTTTTTTTGGTTGGTCCAGTATTACAGGATGACTTAATCTCGATTTTGCTCAGATTCAGAAAGCACTATTATGTTATAACTGCGGACGTAGAGAAGTTGTACCGTCAAATTCGCATTAATATAGAAGAACCATGTGATTGTTTGGCGGCCCAATCCAGATTGCGAGCTGCAACATTTTCGACTTAACACGATCACCTACGGCACAAGAAGCGTTTCATTTCTGGATACGAGGTGAGGTGTCATCAATAAGTCGCAATTGAAAATCGTGAATCTTATAGAACTGATATTTTAAATAATTTCTACGTCAACAATCCCCTTATTTTATTATTATTATTATTTAACTTGAAATAAGCGATGTACTAGTCAGTGTTGGGTTCATTTTTTACAAATGGGTGTCCTATAATAAGGACATATAGGGTGACCGCGAATATCACAATGAAATTTCACAATATTACATAACCGAGATAAAAACAAAACGCTAGGTTTGATATGGAGTGCTAATTCAGATATACTGAGTCACAACGTGAATATAAACGATGGGGATAAACGCGTTACAAAAAGAATAATTCTTTCTTCGGTCGCTTAAATCTTTGATCCCCTAGGACTGATCGGCCCGGTGACACTCATATCCAAAACCATTATGCAATCAACGTTGGGCTGCGACGAATCTGTGTATATCGTAATATTCGCTTCTTGGAAGCATGTTTATATACCAGAACCATGACATGAGTATGTCACAAAACAATGTCTCGACATTATTAGGCGCTAAATCTCGTGTTGCGCCTTTAAAATGTGTATTACTTTCCCGCATTGAGTTAAACTACAGGTGGCATCCTCAGGGTAACCCTGAAGATGCCACCTGTAATTGTTGGCGAAACGTCGGCCTCAAGTCGTGCTATTGTAACGCGGAATCATCCGGAAGCCAATTTTCAAGATTAGCTATCCGCGGAAGTCTAATATTCAAGATAAATTATGTATTGATTAACGTAACATACCGGCCTTATAGCGACCTCCTTGTGTTTAAATAAGTGGTAGTGAGTGAATATTACCTACATCTGCACCTTCATTGTTACTTAGTTTTTAGCTATGAGAAACCTGAATAAATGTTTTGTCTTCTTGTTGGACTGGCCACGCACTGCATAATTAGTACAAATGAGTTTAAGTGAACTCAGTTCTTGATTAATAAGTAAAAGTATTGAGTAACCCATTTTATAGGAAGGTTACCAAGCAAATAGTTGAAAGGTTTGAATTATAATGGATGCAATTTATTGAATTTGAATAAATAAACAATAGAGAAGGAAGACAAAACATTCATTACCCAACCAACGACAGTAAAACCAACATTGTATCTTTGATTCATGATATGATGTGGACTTTTTAGAGTAATGTTTGTGTAAAACTTGAAATATCCAACTTCAATACCGGCAAATGCTTAACGTTACTCACACATGGAAGCAAAAGCTACGCACCCCTACTGCAATAGCTCAACGTGTGTATACGTCGTACCTACCTATACCTATACGCGCGCGCTTGAATAACCTCGCACTACAGCTTGTGAAAGCAAACACTATCACCAGGATGAGGCGGTTAAGAGGACATATTACCTTATATCAGTAGAGAAACGGGCAACCGGTACGGAAGCCATGTATGAAGAATAGGGGGAACCCTCCATTTCATCACTGATAGTTGTAAAACCAAAATGGGGGCTTACGCTGGTATTTCCTCGTGCGCTATCAATCCCTAGGGAAATACGCAACAGTACTTGAATCAAAAATGTGTGCTATCAATCATAGGACGAATTAAATTCTCACGAACAGCAGAGTAGCAATACGTAGGTACAAGATCACCTCAAAACTAGTGCTAACACTAAGCTAAGCTAAGCATCAAATGCTAACAATATTAAACTGCGTTGAGTAAAGGGACACGACCTAACAGAAGGCAACTATAAAGCAGCCGAGCTAGTTCGCGAAGGATCCGCCAAGGGAAATCCCGAGGAAGGATCAGTAATCGCATCATCACGCAAAGAAAACACTCAAATAGCTTAAGCGAAGCTAGGATGAAACCCCAACGAAGCGATGAATCCCCCTCTCCAAAAACAATTATCTGGTTTTTTCCATAGTATTTTTCTCTTATTCACATACAAAATAATACGCTTAATTTTGCCATACTCTGTATGTAACATTTTGGAAGTTATTTATTTTGTTTCAGGATTATTGTCAGAATTAAGATTGTACTAAAGTATATTTCATTTTGATTCAAAGGTAGAAGTTTAGATCAAGATAATAGTTCAGTGTGGGGACGAACATATTCTGATACTGATGGTGAGCTAGAAGAAATATTCAGGAAGAAGAGAAGAGGTCATAATTGGACAAGACGTAAAGGAGAACAAAAATCAAGAAGTTTATCTCGGTCGTATAAATACTCGTATAATGCTTACATACGTGGTTCTTCCAGATCGAGCAATTTAAGTAGGAACTGTTTCTCATCCATGAGTCGAGCTGATAGTCCGTTTAGCTCGGCCAGTTTCCAACATTCTCAATCCGTCAATGAAATGCCCGTCAATCAAAGGACGAGACGTAAAATAAATCGACATATCTCACAGACGAAGCCGTTAAGAACTAGATCGATAAGCCGAACACAAGAAGCAATATCAAAAGCAATGAGTGACAAATTATTCTGTAATGAATTTAACTGTAATGCATATTTCGAAGATCTGGATAATTTAACAGAGCATAAGGTTCAGGATCACAGCTGCTTAGCTATAAACATTTGTGATGAATGCAAAAAGACATTCACTGACAAGTAAGTTGTAGTATTTCTGAATTTAGAACATCAATATTAATTACTCTTCAATGTGAAATTGTTAATTTGTCAATTATTGCGTATGAAAGTTGCCAATTGAAAGCATAATTTGTGGCAAGTTAAACAAATTCGGGCATGTTTGAATGGGTATGTATGAAAGTGATGAGCTTAGTATTATTTTTCAGCAATTGATCCATCTTGAAATGTAACAAAAATTCTTACTCTCCCCCGAATGTTACTGCGTAACTGAATGTTGCTACAATCAAAATGGATACCAGTTGAATTGAATATGTGAAGATTTGACAAATAATAGTTAATTAATATTTTGTTAGTCCCCAAATGTGACCATATTCCCGTTGTGCGTCCACACTACTGAAGTTTTCGAATATGTTGTTCTTGGCTCATAATGTAAGCGAACGTACCTGAATCTGTTGTACACCACAAGGAAATTCAATATTTTACTTGTAACATGCTGTTGCTTCTCATATCGTTTTTTGTGTATTAATAATACCTTCATTATATCATTCAAGAGACAATACTTCAAAACAAAAGATGAAATTAGAAAAATGTACTTGTACTGATGTTTCCTAATATCGATAATGTGTTATTGGTTGTTTACAATTTCCCGATAATAAAAATGAAAGTCCTAATGATGATCAATCTCAAAATGTGTACACAACCATAATCGATTATTTGCTACTTTAAGAAAATATTGCCAAGATGGCGCCATTTACGGTCCTCAGCTTCATTATTTTGAACGGAAAACGTTTCATATACCCAAGTTAGCCGTTTTCTAAATGTTTATTAGAACTCGAAATACTTTTAATGTGTGATTTAGACGGAACATCCTGCATTTTCTAAATAAATAATCTAGGTTTCTCAGAGACATATATTGTTCCAGGTAAAGAATAAATTATGTTACGATTTTTGAAGTTAATTTTTAGCTGAAGAAGAATGACCATCCTGTCTATTTTATGTAGGATTCCATATTCTTGTTAACATAAAAATCATATCAGTTTTTGTTGAATTTTCGCAATCCCATAACTGCAATTCTGCAATTTTCGTCTTTTCTTTTGAATACACAGACGTACTTTAAATGAGTCATTTTTCTAGCCCCTATAATGAATTTCACCAAAAGTAAAACATTGTCTTAATGTCTTCTCATTTGACTTCTTGGTAATCAACCGACTTTGGTTCGACAAATGTATCATGTCATCATCAGAGTCATCGTTTATGAAATCAGTTAAACAGTATATTCCTATGTGCTGAAGTCTAGGAGGATCACTGTTAAAGCCACATCCATCAGCGTTAAAAATAAAACATCCCTTGACATCGCGCCAGTAAGCCCATATTTTAGAACCAATTTTGTAAAAGTTGTATGCGACTAATGGATCTTTGCCATTTTTTCTTATTTTCTGTAGATCTCTTGCTTCTTGTTAGCTCAAGTTGGATGTAGTTTCATAAACTTTGCGTACCGATCATACTCGGATATATATGTTGTGGAAGGAAATTGTTTTTAATCCCTTTGATGTCACAAAGTCACACTTTAGAACGTACTTACGCAGTTTTTCATCATATAGAGGAATTGATCCCTGGCATCTTTTCTTGTTTTATATAGATATTCTGTCTTCTTGTTAGCTAAAGTTGGATATCTTTCATAAAATTGCTTACCAATTATACCCAGATATATTGTTTTTGAAGGGAATTGTTTTTAATCCCTTTGATGTCACGTAGTCTCCAACTAAAGAGCACAATTCTAAGCGGTCAGAAGTTCAACTCATATGGGAACGAGCTTTTAGACAATTTTCTATCGTCACCTCAACATTTTCAGACTGACGACTATCACTTGTCACCTTGAATGGATTTTTTCTTTCCTTAATCTGGCAGTATAGTATAATCCATATTATACCATTGACCTTTTATGCAATTAATTTTGAAATAAAAATTCATTTTACACTAAAGGAAAATAATGATCAATTTAAAATAATATTTTATTTTATTACTAAAGATGTAATAAGGCCACTAAAAATTAATGTGAATACACGGAAAAGTTTTACAATAATCAATTTTTACAACTTAATTCTATTTTACAGTACATTTAGTTATGTTTCACTATCAGTATTATCTTCATCTAAACCTAAACTTATTGTTAAGGTTGGTGACACATGGGTATGGGCGTGCACATAGATAGAAAAATGTGCAACAGGCGAAAATTTTACTATTTTCAAGGTCAAACACCCTAATATTATAAATGGGAAATTCGCAGAGTACAAATATTTGCTAAAAGAAATAGATGTTGTTGGCCAAATATCCCCTTTTCATTATTTAAAATATTATTTGAATATCAAAAAATTATAGGTACACGCTCGCAGATCTTCAACTTATAAGATAAAAAGTAAACTTACCCTAGAATCCCTAGATATATTCAAC